>JAGFNQ010004871.1:0-43981 GCA_024364735.1 Boesenbergia rotunda | reverse complement strand
TTTCACCCTGGCATTCCTTCGCCAGTGCCTAGCATTCCTTCGCCAGGGCTTTTTGCCCTGGCATTCCTTCGCCAGTGCCTAGCAGTCCTTCGCTAGGGCTTTTTACTCTGCACACTAGAGTGACATATTAGATAACAAGTAAGACTTAACTTTTGAACCCTGTTGCCATTATCAAAACACAGGTTTGACTTGGGTGCTTTCTGCACCAACATCAGGCTCTGATAACACTAGTTGGGCCTTGGTGTTGATGCAGTCTGACCCTGATTATTGTTTTACTGTTGACACCGATTTTAGTTTAGGTTGATTATGATTATGATCAAGTCCTGATCGGGTATTAGGCACGGTGTGGGAAAATCCTAGCTTGGAGGGCTAGGTGTGAAAAGTCCTAACCTGGAGGGTTAGGTGGAGAAAATCCTAGCTTGGAGGGCTAGGTGTGAAAAGTCCTAACCTGGAGGGTTAGGTGTGGAAAATTCTAGCTTGGAGGGCTAGGTGTGAAAAGTCCTAACCTGGAGGGTTAGGTGTGAAAAAGTCCTGGCTTAGAGGGTCAGGTCCTAGCTTGGAGGGCTAGGTTGATGAAATCCCAGCTTGGAGGGCCAGGTCCTAGCTTGGAGGGCTAGGTTGATGAAATCCCGGCTTGGAGGGCCAGGTCCTAGCTTGGAAGGCTAGGTTGATAAAATCCTGGCTTGGAGGGTCAGGTCCTAGCTTGGAGGGCTAGGTTGGATAAATCCTAGCTTAGGGGCTAGGTTGGAGTCCCTGGATCGGTCTGGTGACCGATCAGGGAAGCTGACACGGTGCTCCTTTGTGGATCGGTCTGGTGACCGATCCAGCGATGACTGATCGGTCTGGTGATCGATTAGGGAGCACACAGTGAGTTGAGTTCACCTGCTGATCTGCTCCTGATCGGTCCGGTGATTGATCAGGGAGCTTCCAGTAGATTTTGAGAACCTTATTGATCTGCTCCTGATCGGTCTGGTGACTGATCTGGAACACTGTTCGGATCGGTCTAGTGAACGATCAAGTGTCGCGGGTTCCTCACTATGATCGATCAGGACGGTCTTGGATCGAGAGAAACGATAGAGGGGGGGGGGTGAATATCGTTAAACGCTTTTCGGATAAATAATAGAGCAAGTACGCAGCGGAATAAAAACAATCATGAACACAGGTAGTTTTACTTGGTTCGGAGCCTAGGTCGACTCCTACTCCTAGGCCCACGGTCGTTGACCGTTTTCTGCGGGCAATTCTATAAGTACGTAAATCAGTTTACAATATTGAATTTACAATTATAGCAAAGTAAACTTTAAAAAGAAAAACTCTTCTTTTACCGACGTCCAATGTAGGTTGTCTTTTCGGAGCAGCGGGACGTCGTCGGCTCTTGATTCTTGAGTCGGAAGGTTTCCGGAGCAGAGCGCGGGAGCAGAAGAGAGTGTAAGCGTTGGAAAGAATGATTGTACAAAGCCTTGGGTCGAGGGCCCTTTTTATAGCACCTGGGGGCGCCCAGAACGTCGGGGGCGCCCCCCCCCCCACGTGTCAGCCGATCCGCTTCCCTTTCGGTCAGCTCTGATCTCTTAAAACTCCGGATCAAGCTTTGACGGGGCGCCCGGAACGTTGGGGGCGCCTGGATTGACCGGGTCAAACCTCATCCGTTTGGCTTCTCGCTGGCTTGCTTCGTTGGCTTCAACTGGGGGCGCCCGGGACGTTGGGGGCGCCCGGGAGAATGGGGGGCGCCCGGGAGCACGGGGGCGCCCCGCCCATTAGCTGCCGATGCTCACCTTGCTTTACTTTGTTTTGTGTTCACCTTGGGGGCGCTCGGGACACTCCGGGCACCCTGGTCAGCTGCTGCCTCACTCCTTTGAGGCTCTCTGAGCTGCAGACACTCGTTCCTTTGGCCCTGCATCCAGGGTTAGTCCAAAACAACATAAAGCAATAAGATTTTAGTTTATACAGCCTTAGCTGTCTTGGTTCTGACTTTGGGCCTCCGAAATGGGTCCCTAGGTCGAACCGACGCCTACTGTTCCCTCAACGGGGAACGCGTCCTCACCTACTCCTCTCGGGAGAATGTACCTGATGCCAACCGGCTCCTCCGGTTGGACTTTTGCCTAGCGGTCCTTCGCTAGGTCTCGTATACCAAGCTGTCCTTCGCCCGGTGTCTGGCAGTCCTTCGCCAGGTCTTCAGTACCAAGCTGTCCTTCACCTGGGGCCTAGCAGTCCTTTGCTAGGTCTTCGTATCCTGGCATTCCTTCGCCAGGTGTTCAGTACCAACCTGTCCTTCGCCTGGGGCCTAGCAGTCCTTTGCTAGGTCTTCGTATCCTGGCATTCCTTCGCCAGGTGCCTAGCAGTCGTTCGCTAGGGCTTTGTATCCTGACATTCCTTCGCCAGGTGCCTAACAGTCCTTCGCTAGGGCTTTGCCTGCACACTTGGGTAACATGTTAGATACACAATATATCTTAACTTTTGAATCCTATTGCCATTATCAAAATACAGGTTTGACTTGGGTGCATTCTGCACCAACAATCTCTCCCTTTTTGATCTATGGCAATCCTGGTTCAAAAAGTTAAGTTAATAAAAAATGAGTTTTTGTTTCCTCCCCTTGGAAGGAATCTCCCCCTAGATATTTCAAAAATTTGTGGGGTTTTTGAAAATTAATTTCTAAGTCTCAAGATGGATTAATTTTTACTTAGAACTATTTTCAACATAAACTATCATTTATACTTGTAGGAAAATTTAAGTTTTAGACAAATTTGAAAACTTAAGTTTAGAAGAATTTTGAAAATTTTAGTTCAGTTCAAAGTACTTGAAAATTTTTGAAAATTCCAGTTCAAGGAAGTTTGTAAACTTGAGTACGAGTACCAAGGAAAAGTTTTGAAGCCTTAAGTTAAAAGTACTCAAACAAAATTTTGAGAACTTTAAGTTTTAAAGTACTTAGTCACATTTGAAAAACTTTAGTTTGAAGTACTTTAGAAAAAAATAAATTTTTGTTTTAAGTAAAAAAAATGTTAGTTTTAAGCACTTTAAAAACTTTAGTACTTTGAAAATGAGTTAAGTACTTAAAAAGGTTAGCATTTTTGAAAATGAATTAGGTGCCTTTTTGAATAAAGGATGAAGTTTGAAATTTTGAAAAAAAATTATGTAAAAATTTTAAACTCTCCTTTCCTATCTCTCCCCCTTTTCCATATATCAAAACCAAGTAGATATAGCAGAAACAGGATGATTAACTTGTATGAAAGCTAAATAATAAATTGCATAAAAGCGAAATTATTTTGCTGTACTGACCCAATTCAGGATATGAACTAAACCAGATCAGTTTCTTTTAGGGTCCTGTCTAACCCTATTAGCTACTTACTAACTGCTATTAAACCGTAGTTTTTGCTGGGGTTAGTCAAATTAAGTGTTTTGTTCAAGTTAGATTCTCTAAACATGACACTTAATCTTGATTACTGTGTAGTTTGTATTTAGTGCCCCAATTGCTGCAGATGCACTGACTTAAAGCATCTTGAATTAAGGCAAAGACCTAAGCATCTCAACCCATTCTAGGTTATCAATCAAAAGAACCCTAAGGTGCTTGTGAGATGCCGGCTTCTAAATCTATAGGTGCATGCAGTTCTAGGGTTAGTGCCTAGGCTAAGTCCATTTGCGAAAAAGCCCTAGTTTTAAAGGGGGTAGTTTTGAAAATAAAACTAAGTCGAAATTTTTCTTTAAAAGATTTTCAAAACTAAGTAAAATTTGATTTTGAAAACATTTAAAAAAATGTTAAAGGCTGAAGTAGTAGAAAAAGCAAAAAGCAAAGTAGACCTATTCTATCAAGCATAATCCTAACTGCCTTCTTAGTGAACTGAACTCAGACTCAGGTAGGGGTTTGGTGATTATGTCAGCTAAGTTAGATTTGGAGTCTACATGCTTAAGGACTATCTCACCCCTGGCTATATGATCTCTTACAAAATGGTGCTTAACTTCTATGTGTTTAGTTCTAGAATGTTGGATTGGGTTTTTTGTTAGATTTATTGAGCTTATATTGTCAATAAAAACTTGGGTTTGGGTGTAACTGAGCTGAAAGTCCTTAAGAGTGTGCATCATCCATAAAAGTTGTGCTACATACTCTCCTAAGGCAACATATTCAGCTTCTGTTGTGGATAGAGCTACACAGTGTTGTTTTCTGCTGCACCAACTTACTAGACTTTGTCCTAACAGTTGGCAGCTTCCACTTGTGCTCTTTCTATCTAGTTTACAACCAGCATAGTCAGAATCCGAGTATCCTGACAAATCAAAGGTGGAGGTCCTAGGATACCAAATCCCTACATTTAGGGTGCTCTTAACGTATCTTAGTATTCTTTTTAGGGCTGCTAAGTGCATTTCCTTAGCACAGGTTTGGTATCTTACACACATCCCTACAGCAAAAAGAATATCAGGTCTACTGGCTGTAAGGTACAGTAGACTACCTATCATACTTCTATAGAGTTTAAGGTCTACTGGTTTACCATCAGGGTCATTATCTATTTTTATATTAGTGGCCATGGGGGTACTTATGCTTTTAGAGTTATCCATTTTAAATTTCTTTATTAACTCTTTAGCATATTTGGATTGATGGACATAGTTTCCATCCCTAGTTTGTCTAATTTGTAAGCCTAGGAAAAAGTTAAGCTTACCAACTAAGCTCATTTCAAATTCATTTTTCATTATTTTAACAAATTCTTTTAGAAAGTTTGAGTTGGTGGACCCAAAGATTATGTCATCTACGTAGATTTGGGCAATGAATATATCTTTTCCTAGGGTTTTAATAAATAAGGTTGAGTCAATTTGTCCTTATTTAAATTCTTTAGAAATTATGTAAGTTGACAAGCGTTCATACCAGGCCCTAGGTGCTTGTTTTAGTCCATATAATGCTTTAGTAAGTTTGAACACGTGGTCAGGTCTTTCTAAGTCCTCAAACCCAGGGGGTTGTCCTACATAAACTTCTTCTTTAATGAATCCATTTTAAAAGGCTAACTTTACATCCATTTGGTATAGCTTAAATCCTTTATGGGATGTAGAGGCTAATAACATCCTAATGGACTCAAGTCTAGCTACTGGGGCATATGTTTCGTCGTAATCTAACCCTTCTACTTGGCTGAATCCCTTTGCTACTAGGCGGGCTTTGTTTCTAACTATTTCTCCTTGATCATTTAGTTTATTCCTAAAGACCCACTTAGTGTCAATGATGGATTTGCCTTCAGGTTTAGGTACTAGTTTCCAGACTTGGTTCCTCTCAAATTGGGCTAATTCTTCCTGCATAGCTATGATCCAATCAGGATCAGGTAGGGCTTCATCTATATGTTAGTGAGAGCCCTAGAGCCAATCATATGATGATTACTTTTTGGACTCATTGTATCATATTCTTGTATATATATTTCTTATATATAAAGGCATTTCTTATGGTTATTGTACTTATGTGTATTGGTGCCAAATAACTTAGTATAATAACGTCCTTGAGTAGAAGGTTCTTATCTATATCAATCGATTAGTTGAATCGATAGCGAGATGATATAGAGAACACTACTCTTAATTATTCCTAGTCAAGTATTAACATTCAAGGACAATGTTAATGCATAGAGACTAGCATGTAGGTCAACATGATGACTTGATCTCACAAGTCATGGATATGAGATATCAAGTTGACACATGGGTATACATTAGAGAATGTATACTGAATGGCCCGCCATGAGAAAGTATCATGGATCGTTATATGAGTGTCATATACTTTCTCATGTGACTATTAGTATGACTATAGTCCTAGACCTGAAGTTACCATAGTTCCCTACATAAGGAGTTACGTACTTTGGCTTCGTCAAACGTCACCCGTAACTGGGTGGACTATAAAGGCGATTACTGGGTTTGTAACAAATTATGCGGAGGGATGTGAGTAACGTAGATGGGATTTATCCCTCCTATATAACGGGAGTGATATCTTCGTTCTTGATAGAGTAAGACCACTAAGTGCATGGCCATGCCCAAATAAGGCAATATTAGATATTGAGCTTATTTGATTATAGTGAGTCTACTTGGAGATCAAGACATATAGATTGATTTGAGGATGACACGGTCTATGCCTCATGAAAGATCAATCTAGATATCGAGGATAGAAGGACGTTGTCACATATTGTGATGGTCACAATTATTAGTCACAATGGTGATGTTGGATCTCGACATTCTTGTAACTTGGGTAGCAATGATGTGTTGCTAGATACCTCTCATTGCTTATGCCCTTAAATAGGTTTAAGGGCATTGCCAACGTTACAAGAACCTATAGGGTCACACACATAGAGCAATAGATGGAGAATAAGTCCATATGATGGACCGAGAGTAATGAAGTCAAAGTTTGACTTTGGCTAAATATGGAAAGTCCATAAAAGGCAAGTTTGACTTGACTCAAATTAGACAACTTGAGTTGGACTCGAGTTTGATCCAAGTGTTGGATGAATCTAATCATGGGAGAATAATGAAGTCAAAGTTTGACTTTGGCTAAATATGGAAAGTCTATAAAAGGCAAGTTTGACTTGACTCAAATTAGACAACTTGAGTTGGACTCGAGTTTGATCCAAGTGTTGGATGAATCTAATCATGGGAGAATAATGAAGTCAAAGTTTGACTTTGGCTAAATATGGAAAGTCCATAAGAGGCAAGTTTGACTTGACTCAAGCCACATCACCTTGACTTGACCAAGTGATGACTTGGCATCATCATCAAGGCTAAGTAACCTCCCCATTTGAATTTTGAATTCAAATAGGGGGTTACCAAAGGTGGTGGCCGGCCACTTAATGGCCAATAATGGCCATTAAGTGGCTGGCCAAAATGGAACACACAAAAAAAGGAGTTTTGTGGTGGTGATTGATTCTTCTCCTAACTTGGTTTTGTTTGATTTTGCTCTCCCTCTCCTCTCATCTTGCCGAGACCCCAAGAAGTGCTAGCACACTTTTGGGTTCTCCTCTCCACTCTATTGCTTGTGTGGATACTTCTAGAGGGTTGCTACTTTGCATCCTTGAGATCCGACACCAACCGAGGAGCGAGCGGGAATTGCGGGGCACGCATCGAAGGTAGTTTTCTCTTCTCTAATAGATCTAGGTTGTAGATCGGTTTTGAAGCATGTAAACGAGCACTCGTAAATTTTTGAAATGGTTTTCTTCGCTCGGATCCTTTCTATTGGGGCTTTCGGGGTTTCCGCGACGCGAAAAAGCAGTTTTCGCGGCCCGAAAAACCCTACACTATAGTCTTAGGTTCTATTTTTGAGATCATTGCTATTTGACTAAGGTTTCTATAGGAGGATCTAGTCCTGACTCCTAGAGTTGGATCACCCACAATTTGATCGGTTGGGTGACTAAGTCTGGGTTTCTTGGATTTTCTAGAACTTGGTTCAGCCTCAGGTCCGGCTGGTCGGTTTGGTTCACTATTTGATTCAACTCTTGGTTCAATTATTGGTTCATTTGATTCACTAGTTGGTTCAATGGTTAGTTCGTTTATGGGTTCAATTAAGGATTCACCAATTTGTTGATTATCTTCTTGATCAGTGTTTGATGAAGTTGAATTTTGATTTGAATTACTTTCTTTATCAAATATTAGATTGGTTGTTTCTTCGATTTTCTTGGTTTGGTTGTTGTACACCCTATAGGCTCTACATGTTGTTGAGTATTCTAAGAAGATGCCTGGGGTTGACTTAGACTGGAATTTTCCTAAGTAGTCTTTGGTGTTTAGGATATGGACTTTGCATCCAAAGACCCTTAGGTAGTGTAGATTTGGGAGTCTATGGTACTATAGTTCATAGGGTGTTTTGTTGTGTCGCTTGTTAATCAGGACCCTATTTTGGATGTAGCAAGCCGTACTAATTGCTTCTGCCCAATATTGGTTTGCTAACTTAAATTCATTGATCATTGCCCTAGCGGCTTCCTGTAGTGTTCTATTTTTCCTTTCGACTATCCCATTTTGTTGGGGGGTTCTAGGACACGAAAATTTATGTATGTATCCATTTACCTTACATAATTCCTCGAACCGTTGATTTTCAAATTCTCCCCTGTGGTCACTCCTAAGTCTTTTGATTTTAGTATCATTTTGATTTTCAATTAATTGACAGAATTCATTAAGTAGGTTTAGGGTTTCATCTTTGGTCTTTAGAAACCTAACACAAGTGAACCTAGAATAATCATCAACTATTACTAAGCAGTACCGGCTTCCGCTTAGTGACTTGGCTCCATGTGAATCAAATAGGTCAAGGTGCAAGAGCTCAAGTGTGGTTTGAGTTAGATCAAATTGAATTAGTTTGTGATTAGATTTGGTTTTTTTACCTTGATTACAAAATTCACAGATTAGGTTTTCATGATTTTTAATCTTGGGAATACCTTTAATTAAGCCAAGTTGGGTGATCTTTGAAATAGTTTTTAGGTTGGTGTGACCTAGTCTCCTATGCCAGAGGTTTGATTGTTTTAACTGAGTTAACATGCATTTAGGTACTAGGGGAAGGTTTATAGTGTAAACATTATTTTTTCTAGTGCCCTTAAGCATGATTTCTGAGTCTTGTATGTTTCTAATTAGGCAGTTAGAATTGTTGAAGGTGACTATATAACCAGAATCACATAACTGACTTATGCTAAGCAAGTTAAAATTGAAGTTTTCAACCAAAAGAACTTTCTTAATAACAAAGTCAGATTTAAGTTCAATATTACCTGACCCAATTACCATTAGGGTAGCATTGTTGCCAAATGCCACTGAGCCTAGGTTCTTGAACTTGAGTTTGGTGAATTTCAATTTATCTCCAGTCATGTGTCTGGAGCAACCGCTATCCAACATCCATTAGTCCAAATCTTTATGTTCCTACACATAAAGAGTTTTGTTGATTTGAATCCAATTAGAGTTAGGAATAGCTTAAATTGATTTTCACTGTCTAGTCTGTCTCACCCAAATCTAGGGTTTTCAATCACGTTGGCCTTATAGGTTTAGTGAGACAGGTTTTGATAAAAGAATTTTTGAAAAACATGATTTATTTTGAAAATCTTTATTAATTTTGAAAACAGTTGAATTTATTTTGAAGAAAATGTTTAAGTCTACAAGTAACTGAAAATTTGTGTTAGATTTGAATTTGACAAAGACTAATTTGAATTTGAATTTTAGAGATTGGCTTCCAGGTCTTGGCGAGACACTAGGCCTTCTTTGGCCGTAGCCTTATTGGATCATCAACCCTTTCCTTGACAAAGCCTTTCAATGAAATTTCATTTTCAAAATTAATCTTTGAAAAATTCTGGTCTAACTAGTTTGGGTTTTGGATCGGTAGCTTCGACTAGTTTCACTAGTCTAAAGAGACCAAGTATACTTGACCTTATTAGAATTGGTTTCCCTAATGTACTATCATCTCACCGCCACCCAATACTATGTTGTTCAAATTTCAGTTAAGTATGTTCAGTCCTTAAAGTAACCATTCCTAAGTTAAGCATGATAAATTGCAGAAATTAAATAAACAAGCAATCAAGCATGTTGCAAGCAAGAATTGAATTTTATCTAATAATAACTATTGTTTTCAATTTGGCTCCCCCTGGACTATAGCCACGATAATGGTTTGGCAAGATGTGAATCTTGTCCTTGGGGATCCAATATTGGTTTTATCCAGTTTGTTTGTTCAGGCATAGTTTTGGTACCCATGCCTGAACTTTAGGTCTGGACTGGTTCAGTACAGCAAAGTAGGATCTTTGTCGAGACTTGGTTCTATAACCTAGTCCGGATCGATTTAGAACCGATTTCTATTTTCCCAGAATCATGTCAAGATTCTTGGAACCAGAAGTGAATCGTTCTAAGGTTGATCTAAGATCCTTAACCTAAATTTTTAGGGAGGAATTCTCTTTCTCAAGTTTTTCAACTTGAGTAGAGGTTCCTTTTTGAACCTTCTCAGTTAAGGGATTAGGGTCAGCTCTCTCTTTCATGAGTTTTACTTCCTGTCGGAGGGATTCGATTCAGAGTTTGGCTTTTGCCAAATCTCGAAAAAGATAAGATATTAACTCGTTTAATTGACTTCTAGTAAATCCACTTACCTTGATTTCACCGTCCTCTGAGAATGTCAGTATGCCGTCGTCCTTTTCTGATTCTGACTCGGTCTCGACTTCTTCTAAAGTGGTTAGTGCGAGTAGGTTCGATTGTGGGACCTCTTCTTCTTCTTCGGAGGAGGACTCGTCTCACGTTGCTTGAAGTGTCTTTTTCTTCCTTCTATTCTTTTTGGTTTCCTTCAGGTTCGGACACTCCGTCTTGTAGTGACCTTTCTTCTTGCACTTGTAGCAGGTCACGTTGGGCTTGTTCTTTTCGTTTGCGGGTTCAGCTGGTTCATCCTTTCTTCTACTGGCTCTTCGTTTGTTGGTTTGGTTCTTTAATTCTTTGTAGTAGTTCCTTGCCAATTGAACCAGCTTAGGTCTATCTCCTTCTTCGTCTTCTGAGTCTGAGTCTGAGTTAGACTCGGGTTCAGGTTGAGGCTTTTTCTTTGTTGTTCTTTCAGTTGTACCTGCAACAAAGGCAATACCTTTCTCGGCCATATTGCAGTTAGTCTGTTCATGTAATTCTAATTCAGAAAACAATTCATCTAATTTGACTTTTGAAAGGTCCCTTGAAACCTTGTATGCATCTACCATAGATGCCCACAAGGTGTTTCTAGGGAAAGCATTTAAAGCGTACCTTATTAGGTCACGATTTTCTACCTTGTGACCGATGGTGTGCAGTCCGTTCATCAGTTCCTGGATTCGGGCGTGAAGCTGAGCTGCTGTTTCGTTGTCGGCCATTTTGATGGTGTACAGCTTGTTCAGGAGCAGATCTCTCTTGCTGATCCGAGTGTCTGATGTTCCTTTATGTAGCTCGATCAGTTTTCCCCACAGCTCCTTGGCACTGTTGAAAGGGCCCACACGGTTCAACTCCTCTTTTGTTAAGCCGCATTGAAGGGTTTGGGTCGCCTTTGCATCCGCTTCAATTTTCCGTTTCAGAGCGGTGTCCCACTCTGTGTAGCTTTGAGGTACTCCTTCAGCATTTCTCAGAATCTCCAGTCCGGACTGGATGATTATCCACATGTCCACTGATAACCGAATTTAGTCGCGTTATGGTTTCAAATACATTTAAACTATCGAACTCCTCTAAACTAATGTAGCATAGAGTAACTCGAGTCATCTCTCAAGGAATGTAATGATAGGTTAACAATTTTAGGATTCCAAGTTATTGCTTTTGGGTTTTTAGATAGTAAACTGGGGGTTTGGGTTTGAAAACTAAGACTACGAAATGAAACTGCAAAGCAAGTATGAAATCTAATCCTAATTAATGAAAGACAATGCGAGTAAAGAAGATCTAATCTAACCTAAACTACAATTGCAAGAAAATGGAAAGCAACATAAAAGAAGCATTCAAGGGAAAAAAAAAGAGCATCAATGAAACCTAACATAATTGCATCAAATCGAAAGACATAACCATAAGGAATCATAAAGCAATCAAGCTAACACATTTTAAAAGAAATTAAGCTAAAGAAAATGTAAAATTGAAATCTATCTAATGGAAGGCACAATTCATCAAACATATGATAGGCATGAGTGAATTTAATCAAGGTACGTGCAATCCAAATAGGGGAATCAAGCTCAATACAGGAATTCATCAATTAACACAAACATCCAAATCTAGGGAACAAATAACAAGCGAAAATTAAGTTGCAAGGATGGCTAGAGCTTCTCATGCGGCTGCTGTGAAGAGGTGCACGCTGTGAGGATGCCCTCTGTTGCCGAATGATGACGAGTGGCACTCCAACTGGGAGAGGGAAAGGAGGAGATGGCGAGGAGAGGGAATGGCCGGCGGCGGCTGTGAGGTGGAGGAAGGAACCGCCGGCCGCTTGGTGGCGATGGATGAGATGGAGGGGCGTCGGGTCAGAGATGCGATCCCCTTCTTTGGCTACCCTAATCCCCTTTTCTACTCCTCCTTTCCACCCTTAATTTCCTCTGATGAGTGGCTGAGATCACTTGCAATGAAGCTCCATCAATCGTCGTTGCCGGATTCAAGTGGAGGGTTGTGATGACCCGTGCATCCGATCGCATCTGGACAGCTACTGATCGGACTGAATGGCTCTAGATCGGTCTGGATGCTCCCTGATCGATCTGGGGACCGATCAGGATGTGATCAGTAGCTAAAATTCTGAATTCCTCTGTGCCATCTGCTCCTGATCGGTCTGGGGACCGGTCAGGCTTTCCCTGATCGGTCTGGTGACCGATCAGGCCTCCCCTGATTAGTCTGGTGACCAATCAGGGCTCCAACAGAATGAAATTTTCGCCCCGGATGTGCCCCTTTTGATCCGATGATGCACAAGCTGTCCAATAATTCAATAGAATGAAATATGAGTGTGAAAATGTAGGAAAATTAATTAACCAATGAAAATACATCCTATTAATAATTATGCATCATTTCATAAACAATTGCACCCCAGAGCCCCAAATTCCTTTACTAATTGCACAAAATTTATCCGTCAAAATGCTAGTTATCACACCCCCACACTTAATTCTTGCATGTCTCGAGCAAGTAAACAAAACTAAAATAAAACAAAATATCTCCCAAACATTACATCCCCTATCGATACTTTAAAAATAATAAAAGAGGGTTACTTAGGATCATCAAGTCTCAAGAATCAATGTATTTATGGTTCCAAGTCTCACATAAGTCAAAAGGCATGGTAATTTCATCAACTTGAATAAACTAAGCATGACAAAAACCTCATAAGATAGATATATGCACTGATGCTCACAAAATAACAAATATGAAAGTGGAGTTCTCTCAAAGCATTCATGACATTGCACTACCATATGCTTGCTTATTTTCTACTTCTCCACTACTATAGCATAAGTACACAAATCAAGAGGACTTTTCAATGATGCAACCACATGCCAACAAGAGGACAAGAAGGATAGATAGCAAGGAAGATCACAGAGAATATGAGAGCATTGGGGTAATCAACATGACGTTTCCAATCAAATAATATGCCAAAATAAAAACTCACCCAAACATCCAACACTCAAATTCTCTTTGCACATTCACCAAGCAATACACAACAACCACTTACAACATCACTAATAATGCATGTATGTATCAACAACATAACTCTTATGTTTCTCACTAACAAAATCTCAAATGCTTGAGAATTTTTTTCTTTTCCACTCTCTTTAATTTTTTTTTCATTCTTTTCATTTTTTTTTCACTTTTTTTTTTCATTTCTCATTCATTTTTTTCATAGAGAGTATTTTTTCAGAGAGATTTTTTTTCAACAAGCATTCGTCCATACACACTTATTTTCCCCCCACACTTAAAACTTGCCTCAAACAATATACAAAGCATGATAACATTTAAAACTCACAATAATAGAGGCTAATAATAGACAAATAAAAATGTAACTCATCATGCAATCACCCCATGCTCTCATGCTCAAGGAAAGAATAAGCTAATAAAGATATGACAGTGAGAATACAATAAAAAATGAATAGATTTGACAAAGAAAAGGCAATGAAACACGAAAGCAATAGGTGAAATGCTCACTAGTGAAAATAGCAAAGTAGAGGGAAAACTAAGAGATCAACAAGAAAGGTTGCCTCCATCATATTCATGTAATCTTATGTTAATGTAATTTCAAAAAGAATCAAAGCAAGTTCTAGAGTGTCAAGTATCACAAATGCTATCACACATAAGAGGATTAAGGATAAGCATGGGAATATCCTCACTAGGTGAACAATAAAATGTAATGCTTAATCTAACAAGATAGAGTCCATCACCACAACAAATGACTAAATGCAATTAATGTCCCCAAGCATACCAAGGAAACCAAAACTCAATAGTCAAACTTAACCATCTTTTATGATTCTCAAAGCATAATAAAGGAACATGTAGGGAGATATGGCTGGAAATCAAGCATGGGAATATCCTCACTAGGTGAACAATAAAATGTCATGCTTAATCTAACAAGATAGAGTCCATCACCACAACAAATGACTAAATGCAATTAATGTCCCCAAGCATACCAAGGAAACCAAAACTCAATAGTCAAACTTAACCATCTTTTATGATTCTCAAAGCATAATAAAGGAACATGTAGGGAGATATGGCTGGAAATCAAGCAAGGTTTATTCAAGACCAAACAAAATGCAGAATGAGGAAGCAAAGTATGAATGCAAAGTATGAAAGCAAACAAACATGCAAGTATAAACATAAAGAAAAATAAGAAAAGGAAAGAAAAGGAACAAACTCCCCTTTATTCCTGGCGGCTGGAGTCGGTTCAGGAGTAGCATCCATCCTGGAAGTCGTGGGTTTTTGGTAGTTGAGAGAGCATTCCTCACGTGATCTATGTCATAGTGCACTGCTCCCCCACACTTCGTGTAACGCCCGCCTTTTTCCCCCACCTTGTAGTGTGGCGAGAAAGGCGCCGTTACGCTAAACATACATGTGCATAAAAACATCTTAATGCAGCGGAATCATTTTTTTTCTAAACATGCTTTTAACCATGCAACTAATACATGAAACATCTATACATGCCTAAACTTGTCATTCATAAACTTACATGCATAGCATCATGACCTAACCGTTCCATAACTTATTCATCATCATCATAAGTAGCAAGTAACTTATCCATAAACATAGCATCATGAGTCTTAAGTCATTCACTAGGCATAACCATTATAAACGTAACATAAAATCTAAGGAGGCATTTCCAAAACCCAAGACATGCGATATGTGTAAATAAGAGGAATCCTTTTGCCAAGTCACCGCCACACACACACATGCTTCTGCCTCTCCTGCTGCTTCCCTTAGTAACCTCTTGCTTGATCTGCGGTACGAGGAAGATAAGACTATAAGCACACAGGTTTAGTAAGACTCTTTCCTACTCACTAAAACCATACGTTACTTAAACATAAACATATCAAGTATCTTGACATAACATAACTCTGAACATAAACATAAACATAGTCATGACATAAGTCATAAGCATATGAACAACTACATAGCATGATTCCTAACATAACCATAGATCTACAACATACTTAGCATGACATAAATCTTAACATACATGAACATGAGACATACTTATACATGGCATAATTCTTAGCATATGTGAACACGAAACATACTTATCATAGCATAAAATATAAGCATAAACATAAGCATAAAACATACTTACCCTGGCGCGATGCATAACATGGATGTATGAATGAGTCAAATGTATTTACTACATAGGGATGCTTAGTTTTAAAATCATACTTTTAAATGCTTAGCATAAACATAACATCATTGGGGTCCCCGGCTTGTACCACATACATACATCATAAGCGCGCATCCCTAGTAAATACGAGGTAGCGAGCCCCGACCTACTAGGGTAAGGACAGCATAGTCGGTAGTCCCAAAACCGGGGCGTTCCTAAGGTGCCCATCCCTGTTGCACAGCTTCGGTAGTGCCAGAACCGTGGACAGCTTCGGTAGTCCAGAACCGGGGCGTTCTTAAGGTGCCCATCCCTTGGACCCTTACTTCGGTCCGGTACAAGCCCCATTCATAAAATAAAATAACTATGTATGCTTCATCATTCATACTTGTCATTCATACTTATCATTCATACTTATTTCATATCGTCGTTATGCCTTCATCATTCATACTTATCATTCATACTTATCATTCATACTTAAGGCATAACCATCATCTTCATTCATACTTATCATTCTTTATTCATAAAATAGGACATACATGCATAATCATGTTTCTAGTCATAACCTTATCCTGGTTCATAAAGCTTGCATAATCATGATACATAATAAACATGCACTTCATACATGATACATTTCATCTAGCATACATAATCCTAGTATTCATCATAAAACATGGATGGTAAGCTACATATAAACCTAACACATACTACTAGGGTTCATGGCATTCTTCCTGAAACATGCATATACCTTCATAAACCATAAATCTATTATAAGTATTTATCAACTTACATGCATCATTCTATCTATCATAACATACATCCTACATCAACTACATATATTCATGGAATATGATCTAAATTTTCATGAGTAATGCTTCACATAAAATCTAACATACAAACTCATGTTACACGACACATAAACTAAGATTTTTGTAACATAATTATCCTTACCTCATGCTTAACTACTTACTAGCATCATGGTAACTTAGAACATGCATTTTTGAGACCTTAACCCAAACCAAACCCTAGGTTTGGGTCTTGGCCGAAACTTGAAGAGGGTGTAAATCCATAGAAAATTTTGCCTAGGTCATGATTAACATCCTATACCTTGCATATCATGTCATAAAAACCATTTGAACCCTTGATTGGACTTAACCCTAAGTCCTAGGCTTAAACTAGGAGTTGGCCGAAACCCTAGAAGGGTAACAAGCCCATGGAAAAATTCATATAAATCACCCTACTACCCATAAGAGGTCATAAAAACATACTAATCATGCTTGGAGAAGTTGGAGTTTACCCTAGCCCCTTTTTTCTTGTTATGGCCGAAAACCCTAGGGGGGTTTAGGGTGCTACAAAACTTTCAAAAATCATACTTTTATGTTTAACCTATCATGAATAAACATTTGAAACAAGAAGGAGGTCTTTAACATGATTTTTAGCCCAAAACATGGCTTGGCCGAAATCTTCACAAGTCCTAACTATGGATTTTTCAACATATCATGCCAATAAGAACTTAGATCATGACAAATATCTTAAAAACTATCATACCACAGGTGAGGGGGTCTTACCTTGGGTTGTCTTTGGTTTTTAGACCTTAAAAGAGAAGGAAATTGGAAATCCCTTTGACACTTGAACCCTCCTTGCCCTTGTAACCTTGGAAGAGAACCTAGATCTTCCAAAATAGAGCCCTTGGTGGAACTTTTCCTAAGGGGGAGAGCACCTTGAGGTTTCGGCTAGAGCAAGGAGGAAGAAGAAATGAAGAGGAGAAGGGAAATTGTAACTCCCTTACCATCTTTATACCACATTAAAAGGGGCAAGTGAAGAGTCATGGTGTCTCTTCCCTTGATGACTCTTCATTTTTCCCAAGCCTTAACTAAGATCCACTTCATTCCCTCATAGCACTCCCTTGCTAGGTGAATTGGTTAGTGCATGCTTGGTTGTACAAGAGGTCCAAGGTTCAATCCTTGGTGCATGAACTAATTTCCTATTTTATTTTTATTTTATTTCTTATTATTTCAAAATTTCCTTAAAAATTCCCCCATAATTATGTTAATATTTCTCATTAAAATTTATTTATTTTTATATTAAATTCTACCTAAAATCCACCAATAATCATGGTACTAAAAAGCCCATATAAGGCCCATTAGTACTTAGTTTTCTCAATTTAAATGAGAAATCATGAGTTTCTATACTAAGGTTCGTACTAATATCTCTAGGTCCTTCGGAAAATTATCTAGACATGCTTAATATTTTAAAGAAGACATTAAGAGAATTTTTCGGGTTGTTACACTTCGACTTTACATAAGTGTGCTCCGGTGGCCGGAGGCGATTCAGGTTCAAAATCCAATGTAGAGATGAATAGCTCCAAGTACAAGTAAGCTCAACTCCTCCCTCTCTATGCTCTTTGGAAGTTCTTCCAGGAGGTTGGAGTCTATTCAGTCGGAGCACCCACTCCAGAAGTCTCCGACGCCCTGCAAAACCATGAAACAAAAATACCTCCCGCACACATGCAGGGTAAGAAAAAGATGAAATACAATCAATCTCTAAATAAAATGTTTCAAGGAGTGCATCACAGCCAATAAAATCAATCCTAGGTACCTCAATGAATTTTTCTAAACAACTTGGAAAAATACTTACCTTGTCTTGCTGAAAAATACCTGAAGGTTCTACAAGAATGGATGTAGCTATAGCCTCCTCCTGGTCATGTAAAGGCTCCATCTTAGGTTCAGGTGCTGGTGGAAATACAACTAAAAGAGGTGATTCTTGCATCCTTGCTTCCACCATGCAAGTCCCTACACTTCCATACTTATCCTCTAAATCTCCTGATATACCAACCCATGTAGGTGATCCCTGGGGCTCAGTGCAATCCCCTACACCTATAGAGTCATCTGTAACTGGAAATGAATCAGCTTCAACCTCAAGCTCAGCTGCCTCTGTAGCTAATACCTCCTCTGCCTCATCTGAACTAGAATATCCTCTCTGAACATCGATCTTGGTCCCTGCAGTCTGCATCTGAATAATGGTGGAGGATATCTGTCCAATTTGTCGCGCTATGTTCTGAAGGGAAGCATCAGTCCTACTCTGATACTGTTGAAGTTGAGTGTTGAATTGCTGAAAATTACTGTCATGTTGCTGCTGAAACTTAGCGCCAAGCCGAGCGCCAAGCCGAGCGCCAAGCTGAGTGCTAAGCTGAGAACTAAGATGAGTGATAAGCTTCTGAAAATTCATATCTTGTTGTTGCTGTAAATGAGTGAGAAGTGGCTCCAGAGTGAGTGGAAGTTCTGGTTCTTGTTGCTGAACCGGTGGAACACTTGGCGTAGGATCATCCTAGAATGTCTGTAGGTTTTGATATGCTGGATATTGCTCAGTAAATTGACTTTGTGTATCCTCATACCTGAAATATGATTGATCCCCCCAATTAGAATTGTAGGAATTAGAAAATGAGTTATACCTATCTGACTGTTGGGGTTGAAAGTACTGAGTTGGGTAATTGCCCCAGTCATCATTATAGGTGTCAGGAGCTGGATCATAAGTATCTTGATATTGATGCTGGGAATGCAGGGGCTCTTGAGGAAATCCAGTAGTCTTTTGGATGAGGTGGCATATAGTAGCTGAATGAGATGAACTGCCACAATTAGTGCATATGTGTTCCACTCCCCCAATTCCTGAATTGTGATAATCATTGAAGCCTCTAAATTGTTGAGAGTAGAAATCCATGTTGATCTAAAAGAATTATCCTGGTCTTACACTGAAACACTAATAAACAAGATTAGAAGACTCAGGAGCATATGATATCAAATACATGAATGAATGAACATTAAAGCACATGACATTTTTTTTTAAATTTTGTGGTAAAATAGAGAAACAATTCTAAAATTATCAAACACCACTACAGTCCCCGGCAATGGCGCCAAATTTGATAACCGAATTTAGTCGTGTTACGATTTCAAATACAATTAAAGTATCGAACTCCTCTAAACTAATGTAGCATAGAGTAACTCGAGTTGTCTCTCAAGGAATGTAATGATAGGTTAACAATCTTAGGATTCCAAGTTATTGCTTTTGGGTTTTTAGATAGTAAACTGGGGGTTTGGGTTTGAAAACTAAGACTACGAAATGAAACTGCAAAGCAAGTATGAAATCTAATCCTAATTAATGAAAGACAATGCGAGTAAAGAAGATCTAATCTAACCTAAACTACAATTGCAAGAAAATGGAAAGCAACATAAAAGAAGCATTCAAGGGGAAAAAAGGGCATCAATGAAACCTAACATAATTGCATCAAATCGAAAGACATAACCATAAGGAATCATAAAGCAATGAAGCTAACACATTTTAAAAGAAATTAAGCTAAAGAAAATGTAAAATTGAAATCTATCTAATGGAAGGGACAATTCATCAAACATATGATAGGCATGAGTGAATTTAATCAAGGTACGTGCAATCCAAACAGGGGAATCAAGCTCAATACAGGAATTCATCAATTAACACAAACATCCAAATCTAGGGAACAAATAACAAGCGAAAATTAAGTTGCAAGGATGGCTAGAGCTTCTCATGCGGCTGCTGTGAAGAGGTGCACGCTGTGAGGATGCCCTCTGTTGCCGAATGATGATGAGTGGCACTCCAACTGGGAGAGGGAAAGGAGGAGATGGCGAGGAGAGGGAATGGCCGGCCGGCGGCTGTGAGGTGGAGGAAGGAACCGCCGGCCGCTTGGTGGCGATGGATGAGATGGAGGGGCGTCGGGTCAGAGATGCGATCCCCTTCTTTGGCTACCCTAATCCCCTTTTCTACTCCTCCTTTCCACCCTTAATTTCCTCTGATAAGTGGCTGAGATCACTTGCAATGAAGCTCCATCAATCGTCGTTGCCAGATTCAAGTGGAGGGTTGTGATGACCCGTGCATCCGATCGCATCTGGACAGCTACTGATCGGACTGAATGGATCTGGATCGGTCTGGATGCTCCCTGATCGATCTGGGGACCGATCAGGATGTGATCAGTAGCTAAAATTCTGAATTCCTCTGTGCCATCTGCTCCTGATCGGTTTGGGGACCGGTTAGGCTTTCCCTGATCGGTCTGGTGACCGATCAGGCCTCCCCCTGATTGGTCTGGTGACCAATCAGAGCTCCTCCTGATTGGTCTGGTGACCAATTAGGGCTCCAATAGAATGAAATTTTTGCCCCGGATGTGCCCCTTTTGATCCGATGATGCATATGCTGTCCAAAAATTCAATAGAATGAAATATGAGTGTGAAAATGTAGGAAAATTAATTAACCAATGAAAATACATCCTCTTAATAATTATGCATCATTTCATAAACAATTGCACCCCAGAGCCCCAAATTCCTTTACTAATTGCACAAAATTTATCTGTCAAAATGCTTGTTATCATCCACCTGAGTTTTCAGGTGGACCTCCATTCTGCTCTTCCAGTAGGAGAAGTCTTCTTCACTGAAGAGAGGTGGTCTTGCGATGCTGAAGCCTTCTTGCATGGTCATTTTATCTGAATCGTAAACTAGACAAAAAAAAAGGAATATCCCAAGACTTGGTCTTGGATTAGTAGTGTGGGATAAAAAAAACAATAAATATTAGAAGAAATTCAAAAAAAATATTAGATGAAATTCGAATAAAAAAAATCTGAAAAATTTTCAAATTGGTGGTTGCACCAAATTTGAACTTTCCCGCTCTGATACCACTTGTTGGATCAGGAGAAACGATAGAGGGGGGGGGGGTGAAAATCGTTAAACGCTTTTCGGATAAATAATAGAGCAAGTACGTAGCGGAATAAAAACAATCGCGAACACAGGTAGTTTTACTTGGTTCGGAGCCTAGGTCGACTCCTACTCCAAGGCCCACGGTCATTGACCATTTTCTGCGGGCAATTCTATAAGTGCGCAAATCAGTTTACAATATTGAATTTACAATTATAGCAAAGTAAACTTTAAAAAGAAAAACTCTTCTTTTACCGATGTCCGATGTAGGTTGTCTTTTCAGAGCAGCGGGACGTCGTCGGCTCTTGATTCTTGAGTCAGAAGGTTTCCGGAGCAGAGCGCGGGAGCAGAAGAGAGTGTAAGCATTGGAAAGAATGATTGTACAAAGCCTTGGGTCGAGGGCCCTTTTTATAGCACCTGGGGGCGCCCGGAACGTCGGGGGCGCCCGCCCACGTGTCAGCCGATCCGCTTCCATCTCGGTCAGCTCTGATCTCTTAAAACTCGGGATCAAGCTTTGACGGGGGTGCCCGGAATGCTGGGGGCGCCCGGATTGACCGGGTCAAACCTCATCCGTTTGGCGTCTCGCTGGCTTGCTTCGTTGGCTTCAACTGGGGGCGCCCGGGACGCTGAGGGCGCCCGGGACGCTGGGGGCGCCCGGGAGCACGGGGGCGCCCCGCCCATAAGCTACCGAAGCTCACCTTGCTTTACTTTGTTTTGTGTTCACCTTGGGGGCGCCCGGGGCAGCCCTGGTCAACTGCTGCCTCACTCCTTTGAGGCTCTCTGAGCTGCAGACACTCATTCCTTTGGTTCTGCATCCAGGGTTAGTCCAAAACAACATAAAGCAATAAGATTTTAGTTTATACAGCCTTAGCTGTCTTGTTTCTGACTTTGGGCCTCCGAAATGGGTCCCTAGGTCGAACCGACACCTACTGTTCCCTCAACGGGGAACGCGTCCTCACCTACTCCTCTCGGGAGAATGTACCTGATGCCAACCGGCTCCTCCGGTTGGACTTTTGCCTAGCGGTCCTTCGCTAGGTCTCGGATACCATGCTGTCCTTCGCCCGGTGCCTGGCAATCCTTCGCCAGGTCTTTAGTACCAAGCTGTCCTTCGCCTGGGGCCTAGTAGTCCTTTGCTAGGTCTTCGTATCCTGGCATTCCTTCGCCAAGTGGACGATAAATGTTGATCTCTATTAAAGAGGTGGTTGATTTCTATAATCTTGAAATTTTCCTTTCTCTCGAGTGGACGATAAATGTTGATCTTGTGTCCGAATTCTTCAATATCTTGAAACTAGGACCACAAGGGGGTTTTGGGTATACAACTCGGGTAGTCAAAACCAACCTTAACTTTACCCACAAAAACTTTTCAAATTTTCTTGGTTGCCGACGATCGCCTAACTTGTATTCTATCTATCCAGAGCTCCCTGATCCTTTGTTGGCTCCTTTTGCGGACGTCACCCCCGACACTATCTATCAGTACTTTTTTGGCCTTCCTCGACCAGCCAGTCTTGATGAGTTGGGCCCTGATTTTTCGACGTTTGCAGCGCTCCGTCTCTCCCCTGTTGATTACATTCTGTTTAAGATAATCACAAATTGTATCCTACCAATCACTTCCAAACCCTTGACCGAGATCCGACCTTACCATTGCCTGATACTCTATGGTATGCACCGTCGCATGGACTTTGACATCATGGAGAGCATTTTTCAGTCCATCCTATCTTATCGAGAGCCAAGTCGACGCACTGTCTATATGTCATTTGGTCACGTCATGACTGACTGGCTTGTGTCAGTTGGTGTTGATGTAACCAAAGGCAGGGCAGTGCCCATGGTCAGGCAGGATTGTCGACTTGGCTGACGGACATTTACCAAATCTGGCATCGTCATACGAGATCACGATGGGGCATTGGTTTGGAAGGACGGGAGGGGTCTCGACGAGCTACCGAGGGGAGGTCGACACTTTCAGGCACCAGCAGATGCTGCTGCACATCATGAGGATCTCGCTGCTGCTACTGACTATGACTATGAGCCCGAGCCAGATCTGCGCTGGCAGATTGCAGAGCTCGATCAGACCATTCAACAGGATCTTCATTTGTGTGAGCTCTATCACGAGGAGGCCCTCTCGGAGTTCCGATCCTTCGATCGCAGACTGACCATGGTGGAGTCCGATGTCTCGGGGGTCTGCACTCTGCAGCAGACTTGGTATGATGAGTGGCGCCGACACACATTTCCTGGGGATGCACCTTCTGGTAGTGCTGCACAGGGGTCCTTTGTTCCTGATGATGCCACGATGGATGAACCTATGCATGATGACCCCCCTGCTGATGATTGATTGTACTCTGCTCTTACTTTGTGGTATTTGACTATTTGACGGATCTGTCCGTCTTGACTATTCACCATTATGGTTAGGTGTTGACTTTGATGCATTGATATGCGTCTAATTTTGTGTCTGATCTTGCTGTACAATGCACTTGACTTTTCAGGCTATGTTTTTTTGACTAGATTTTGCTTATGCTTCGTGCATTTGATATTATGCGTTGTTATGCGATGCTATTTTATTGTTATCATCATGTATGCCTTAATATGCATTGCTATGCTTATGACTTCATATGATCATATGATTGTTTTTGCCATGTCTTATCTTTATCATATGTTCTCATATGCTTTCAAAATTAAATCAAATCTTTTGTTATTTTGGGATTCCCCTAGGGTTGAGGGGGAGTATGTTTAAACTTAACAACCAGTCTACACCCTTTTCGGTGTTTGACAAAGGGGGAGAGTGTGGTTGGTAAAGTTTAGGATGATCATGTTGTAGGGGGGAGGATCCTGATTCTCCTATGATTCTGAAATTTGAAAAAATTGGATTCGAATCCCTAAACTTAAAATTGGGTTGTCAAACAACAAAAAGGGGGAGATTGTTGATGCAGTTTGACCTTGATTGTTGTTTAGGTGTTGACACCGATTTTAGTTTAGGTTGATTAGATGATTATGATTAAGTCCTGGTCATGGACTAGGCATACCTAGTGGGACTAGGTTGGATGAAATCCTAACTTGGAGGACTAGGTGTTGGAAAATACTAACCTGAAGGGTTAGGTGTGGAAAAATCATAGCTTGGAGGGCTAGGTGTGGAAAGTCCTAACCTGTAGGGTTAGGTGTGGAAAAATCCTAGCTTGGAGGGCTAGGTGTTGGAAAATCCTAACCTGGAGAGTTAAGTGTGGAAAAATCCTAGCTTGGAGGGCTAGGTGTGGAAAGTCCTAACCTGGAGGGTTAGGTGTGGAAAAGTCCTAGCTTTGAAAGATTGATGTGGGCGTGCAGAGGGGGGGGGGGGGTGAATGCACTTTCGTGGATCGTTTGATCTCTACACAGATGTTAGCGCAGCGGAAATAATATGTAAAGACAATAACAATGCTAACAAAAATTCTTTTACTTGGTATCCACCCAGATGGGTGACTAATCCAAGGATCCACGCCGCGAGCACCACTTTTCACTATCGAAAAGTCTCCTTGAGGTGGAGAAACCTTTACAGCAAAAGCTTCCTCTTTACAGGTGTAGAAAAATGATGGAGGAAGCATGAAATCACTCTACAATTTGGCAGCACTTCGTTACTGTACGGAACTGTACAGACACGTGTAATGAGGCCTCCTATTATATGTGAAAAGGACAGGTTCACAGTCTGTCCAGACTCGCACCAGTCGACTGCCCCTAGGGCAGTCGACTGGCCCAGCAGTAAATGTTGGCCAACGGCTAGTGAACAGCTAGCCAACGACTAGTTTTGGGGTATACCAGTCGACTGCCCCAAGGCCAGTCGACTGGTCCGAGGCTACGAGCTCTCTGTTGGTTTTGGCAGTCGACTGCCTCTGGGCCAGTCGACTGCCCAGCCTCCCAGCTCAGCTTCAGTCACTTCAAACCTTCTCCTTCGCGTGTGCCTTCAGGTCTGCTCCCTTTGGCTCACCCCTTGAAGTCCTCTTCCTCTGGCTATCGTCCCTCGGATGCGCACACAAGCCTTCCCTTGGCTTGCCTCCATGCCACCCTTCACGTGTGCCCTTTGAAGTCCACTTCCCGGCTTGCCCTTGGAGCTCTCCTCCCTCGGCTCTCGTCCCTCGGATTGGTCCACTAAGTGTGATTTTTCAAGTCCTACAAACTCAATCACACAAATCAAATACAACATAATACTCTAACTTTAAACCTATTCGCCCACTCATCAAAACCATGATCTTCCAATCATTCAAGGGTCGATTGCCTCAACAATCTCCCCCTTTTTGATGTGTGACAATATGTTTAAGTTAGAGATAAGTAACAGCAATAGCAATAGCAAAAGATAGCAATTGAAACATTATGAGACATAATAACCCTAAGAGGTAACCTCCCCCTTAACCTATGTCCTCTCCACAGTTTCAATTCTAATCATATTCCAAGTTAAGTTTCCACTTAACAACATCAATAAGATTGTAAGACATATCCGAACCTAAGAGGTACCTCCCCCTTAATCCATGTCTTGTCTCCAAATTTTAACCTTTCAAGGTCTAAGTTAGACAAAATACCTAAAATCATCCATTTTAAGTCAAAATTCAAACTTAACCACCCATTCTCCCCCTTTGACATCATCAAAATGATTGCCTCAAGCAACCAAACCCTATGGCATCAAATGCGAGGATTATTGATTTCTGAATTTTCTCACAGTAGCTGAAAATAGTTGTGCCAGTCGACTGCCCATAGGGCAGTCGACTGATACAGCATCAGTCTGAAATTTCAGCTTTTCTGTCGAATTTCAGAAACTCCCAGAAAATTCCAAAAATTATAAAATTTTGCATACACGTTTGAAATATTATACTCTATCAGGGAAAAATATTAAACCATATAAAATTTCAAACATGCACGTCTTTTGATAAAAACTCAAAAGTTTTGAAAAACACTACATTTTGTATCAACCTTTGAAACCAATTTTGCAACTATGTGACTTTTAAAAGTATGACACAGTATGTAAAACATAAAATGGTTTTCAAAGTTTTAAAATGTCCAACTATAATCTTTGGCAAAGTGTCCATTGATTAAACACTTGCCTCTCCTATAGTTGGTCTAGTTTTGATATTTTGATACTTTTAATGGTTCAACAATGTGCCACAAGCACAAGTGAGCCAAATGTATCACCTTAATGGATCAAGCACCTTTTTTCAAAGCTAATGTGTCCAAGTTCATTCTATACTTCCACAAAACACATTCCAAGGCCTCTTCTTAAGGATGTAAACTCTGATTAGGGAAGAGGCTTGGTAAAGATGTCGGCTAGGTTCGACTTTGATTCAACATAGTGTAATTCTATGTCTCCCCTTGCCACATGGTCTCGAATGAAGTGATGTTTCACTTCAATGTGTTTTGTTCTAGAATGGTGAACCGGATTTTTAGTTAGGTTGATCGTGCTTACATTATCACACAAGACTTTGACCTTGGTGTAATGTAGCTCATAGTCCTCTAAGGTGTGCATGATCCAAAGGAGTTGGGAAACACATCCACCCATTGCCACATATTCGGCTTCCGTTGTTGATAGGGCAACGCATGGTTATTTCCTACTACTCCAACTAACTAAAGAAAACCCAAGGAATTGACATCCTCCACTTGTACTCTTCCTATCTAACTTGCAACCCGCATAGTCCGAGTCGGTGTATCCAATTAGGTCAACATTTGGGGTTCTAGGATAACAAAGTCCGACATTTAGGGTTCCTTTCACATACCATAGGATCCTTTTGACTACAATCAAATGGGACTCTTTGGCACAAGATTGATACCTTGCACACATACCTACCGCAAAAAGTATGTCGGGTCTACTAGCGGTTAGGTATAGGAGGCTACCAATCATGCTCCTATATTGTTTAGAGTCTACCATTTTGCCTTCAATGTCACTATCCATTTTCACATTAGTTCCTATGGGTGTAGATGCTTCCTTAGCATGTTCTAAACCAAATTTCTTTAGCATCTCCTTAGCATATTTGGTTTGAAATACATGTGTACCTTTATTAGTTTGCTTAACTTGAAGGCCTAAGAAAAAAGTTAATTCTCCTACAAGACTCATCTCAAATTCATCTTCCATACACTTGATGAATTCTTGTAGGAAGTCATTATTTGTTGACCCAAAAATGATATCGTCTACATAGACTTGGGCAACAAATATATCCTTATCCTTAGATTTTAGGAACAATGTAGGGTCAATTGTTCCTCTTCTAAACCCCTTAGACACCAAAAATGAAGAAAGCCTCTCATACCAAGCCCGGGGAGCTTGTTTCAATCCATACAAGGCTTTCCTTAATTTGAATACGTGTCTCGGATAGTTGGGATCCTCAAATCCGGGGGGTTGTTCTACATAAACCTCTTCCTTAATGATCCCATTAAGGAATGCCGACTTCACATCCATTTGGTGGAGTGTAAAACCCATGTGAGCGGCATAGGCTAGTAGAATTCTAATTGATTCTAACCTAGCTACGGGGGCGTAGGTCTCATCATAATCTAATCCCTCAACTTGGTTAAACCCCCTAGCTACCAATCTAGCCTTGTTCCTAGTGATTTTACCTTGGTCATCTAATTTGTTCCTAAAGACCCATCTCGTGGTTACAATGGTACAATCAGTGGGCCTAGGAACTAACTCCCAAACATCACTCCTCTCAAATTGGTTTAGCTCTTCTTGCATGGCCAAAACTCAATCGGCATCTCCCAATGCTTCATCAATGGTCTTGGGTTCTAATTGGGAGATTAAGGCTATTTGACTAGTTTGATTCCTAAAGTAGGACCTAGTCCTTACTCCTTGAGTGACATCACCCACTATTTGGTCAATAGGGTGATCATGATGATGTCTCAAGGGTCTAGAGGTTGTAGGTTTATTTGCTCCTTCTTCCTCATCCTCTAGGGTACTTCTTACTCCCCCTTGATCATTGCCCTCCAAATTTAGGTCTTGAGTTCTTTGGGCAAGAGGTTGGGCTTCTTCTATATCCTTATCAATAGAGGCCTTCCTAGGGTAAGTACTAGTGGTTTCATCGAATTTGACATTTGAGGACTCCTCAATCACTTTTGTCCTCTTGTTGTACACTCTGTAACCCCTACTAGTCAATGAATACCCTACTAGAATTCCTTCATCGGCTTTTGACTCACATTTTCTTAGGTCATCTTTGGTGTTTAGGATGTAAACTTTACATCCAAAGACCCTAAAATAGTGGACTTGGGGTACCCTTCCATTCCAAAGTTCAAAGGGTGTTTTTCCTAAAAACCTATGTACCAACACCCGGTTTTGGATATAGCAAGCGGTGTTAACCGCTTCGGCCCAAAAGTAGCTAGGAAGAGAGTATGCATTAAGCATAGTCCTAGCAGCTTCTTGTAGGGCTCGGTTTTTCCTCTCAACTACCCCATTTTGTTGAGGAGTCCTAGGGCATGAAAACTCATGTTTGTACCCATTTTCAACACAAAATTGTGTGAAGTTAGCGTTTTGGAACTCCCCACCATGGTCACTCCTAATTCGGTTTATTTTGGCATTCTTTTCGTTTTCTACCCTTTTACTAAAACCTATAAAGATATCTAGGGTATCATCCTTATGTTTCAAGAAGTAGACCCAAGTAAACCTAGAAAAGTCATCTACTATTACTAAGCAATACTTACTCCCTACAAGTGATGGAGTACTATGGCAATCAAACAAGTCTATATGTAAAAGTTCTAGAGGCAAGGAAGTGGTAATTAAAGTTTTACCTTTGTGTGATGCTTTCGATTGCTTACCCTCTTGGCATGCATCACACAACTTGTTCTTTTCGTACTTGATCATTGGGAGCCCCTTCACTTTTACCTAAACACGAAAAACACACTCATTTGGTATCCATATTTTTGATCCATAAGCATCATTTAAAAATTTCTTAGGCACCCATGCCTTCTTTGTGGTTCCCTTAGCTCCTAATCTCCTAGATGCACCAACCCTACCAGTAAGTGAAACAAAGGCTACCTCCTTGGTCTTAGGCCTATAACCCAATCCTGCCTTGTTATATACCGCCCTTTGACTGTTAATGATCATATCAAGGTTACTTGATCCTACTTGGAATTTCCTAAGGGCCTTTGTGAGATCATCTACATGTTTCCTTAACTCCTTATTTTCATTTTCAATATGTGAAACATGTGAAGAGGTAGAGCTAGCATGCAAATCTTTAAGTTTAGTAGCTTCTACTCTAAGCATGACAATTTCTTCCTTAAGATCCTTAATTCTACTTTTAGCCTTAGCTAAATCCATATTCGTGCTAGAAATAATTTTCACTAAGGTAGAAGAGGGTAAGTGGTATACCTCACTTACCAAAGCTTCTGACTCTGATGATGATGAGGTGGAGGAACTCTCATCTTCACTGCTTGAGCTTCGTTCATCGTCTGAAGAGTCTGAATCATCTTGTGTCATAAGAGCGAAGTGGGAGACTTGCTCTTCTTCTTCCTCTGAGGATGAGGGATCGTCCCAAGTCGCCTTGAGGTTCGTGGCACTCTTCTCCTTTCCCTTTGACTTCTTCTTGTCATTCTTCTTCTTCTCTTCTTTCTTGTCTTCCCTCTTCTTCAACTGGGGACACTCGTTCTTCATATGTCCCTCTTGATGATAGTTGTAGCAGATTATCTCCTTGGCCTTACCCTTACCTTTGGCCCCTTTCCTAGCATATGATTTGTTAGAAAAACTTTTAAATGCTTTACGAAATTTCCTTGCCATAAAGGCCTCTTGGTCACTGTCCATAGAGGCACTTGACTCCTCTGAGTCCGATGATGATGAGTAAATTGTAGGACCGGTGTTGTCGATAGAGGGGGGTGAATATCGATCGTAAAAAATCTTTCGGAATTCTTCGTAAGACTTTCAATCGTCGTTCTAGACTTAGAGTGTTAGCGCAGCGAAAAATAAATAGAATGAAGAAAAATAAAGCAAAGTACACGCGGGATTTTTACTTGGTTCCCGACCCCCCAGGGTCAGTATATCCAAGGCCTATGCACGGGAACGCCCGTCCACTATTGGTCTCCTTCCCGGACTTTCCAGAGGCGGAGAAACCCGACTTACAGTGCAGGATTACAAGCAATAATATAGAAAAAATTAAGTGTGTAATTAAATTGATGCAAACCAACAAGGCAATGTATGAAGCTCGGCCGATCTGGACCTCCGAAGTGCCGCGCACTTCCTCCTGGAGCCTCCCGGTCGTAGAGCCTCGTTTTTGGCGTGTTGTCGTCGGTCAGAATGCTTGGAATGGTACTTGACAGATGTGGTTGAAGCAGAGGGGTCGAAGCCCCTTATATAGGCCTCCTAGAGGCACCCCGGACGCAGGGGGCGCCCCGATAAACCCGGTCAAACTTTATCCCTGCGCCGACCTCACCGCAGCTGATAAGACCTTTGACCAGGGCGCCCCGGACGCTCCGGGCATCCCCATGAAAGTTTATCTATGTTTCGGACACGAAACCGCCAAAACAGCTTTGAACCCGGGCGCCCCGCTTGACACCTATTCTGCCTGTTTCACCAAAACCAAGTTTTTACCTTTGTCTGGGGGCGCCCCCACTGTTGGGGGTGCCCGGGTTGCATGGGGGCGCCCCCCTTGATGGGGGTGCCCTTCTTAAAGCCTGCAAGAATAGTTTTTTTCCTGGTTTACCTGCTTTGTCTCCAGTTCTTGATACCTGCAAGATACACAAACACAAAGCATAGATACTTATGATGTTAGCCTTAAGGACTTGGTTCGGACTTCGGAATTCCACGAAATCCTAGGTCGAACCTGTTGGATCGAGAGAAGTGATAGAGGGGGGGGGGTGAATATCGGAAATCGTTTTTCAGAAAATTTAGAGCAAGTACGTAGCGGAAATTAAGAAAACACACAGACACAGTCAGTTTTACTTGGTTCGGAGCCTAGGGCGACTCCTACTCCAAGGCCCACGGTCGTTGACCGTTTTCTGCGGGCAATTCTATATGTCGCAATATGGTTTACAAAAGATTTTACAGAATTTAGTACAGTAAACTAAAATAGCTCTTCGTTACCGACGTCCAGAGTAGATGGTATTTTTGGAGCGGGAGGACGTCATCGGCGCTTGAATCTCGTGTCGGGAGGTTTCCGGAGCAGAGCGCAGGAGCAGAAGAGCGTAGAAGCGTTGGAAAAAATTGTTGTCTGAAGCTTGGGGTCGAGGGCCCTTTATATAGGGCCTGGGGGCGCCCGGGACGTCGAGGGCGCCCCCCTACGTGTCGATTGATCCGGCTCGGTCTCGGTCAGCGTCTGATCCCTTCATCTTCGGGATCCGCTTTGATCGGGGGCGCTCGGGAGCACGTGGGCGCCCGAGAGTTGAACTGTCGAAGCCCATCTTGCTTTCTTGTGTTTTGTGTTCACCTTGGGGGCGCCCGGAACACTCCGGGCGCCCTGGTCAGCTGTTGCCTCATTCCTTTGAGGCTTTCTGAGCTGCAGACACACGTTCCTTCGGTCCTGCATCCAGGATTAGTCCAAAACACAATAAAACTGTGATGACCCGCCTTCTCTTTCTCTCCCTTAAGGCGGGCGCCACATTCACTTAACCTTAACTTTACCTTATTCTTAGCCTTAGGTTATAACTACTTGACTCCCCTTAACTTGCTCTGATTTTTTTTCCTTTTAAAAAAAACTTTCATTTTATTTGCTTTGCAAGGATTTGACCCCTAGACCTCTTAGTTGTAAAACTGAAGCACTAACCTGCTGCTCTATACCACTTCTTTTCAATGGTACCAGTCGACTGCTATATAGCCAGTCGACTGGTATCGGCCACAGAAACTTTCCGTGCCCGGCAGAAGGTTCTGTTCGATATCGCAGTTGACTGGTTCTGAACCAGTCGACTGGCACGCCTGAAACCTGCATTTACATACCCGAAAATCATTTCCAAAGCTTCACAATTCATATACTTTCAAGTATATAGATAAATAACTCCAAATCTATACTCTACACTAGTTTTATAAACATTTTAGCAACCCAAAACAACCTCATAAACTTGCAATTAGGATCTTTGCGGAAGTAAATAAGCTATCAAAATATATGAACTCTAGACTAGAGTTTGTACCCAACTTTGTCTCTATGCAAGGTTTAAACAAAGTTATTCATTCTACCAATTCAAAACACCAGAACACATGTTCTACAAGACTTAACCCGACGATCTCTTCCACGGTTCCGCCGCCACTGAACATCAATGCAAGTCTCGCTCGCCTCCCTATCTTATACCTTTTCTTTACCTTTGTCTGCAATAGAAGGAAATACAACTAATAAGCGATTTGCTTAGTAAGTAAATCCTAACTCACAAATCCATGCGATCAATGATAAACATGCTCTTTTCAAATAATGCTTACTTCAAAACACATGCACTTTGAAATACTTGCACATGAAAACTTTCATATACTTATCATGCTCAATCATGCTTGAAAACATTTACTAGCACCCAAAACACTTGCAACCATAACATGCTCATGATTTCTTTTAAAACTTACTAATGATACATTTCCATACTTTAAAACACTAACTTCTTTGCTCTTTCTCTTTAACATGCTTATAATACCACCATGTTAACATACATAACAAAAACATACACTTAAGAAAATTGAAACCCTTACGTGTACTCATATACTTCAAAATAATAATCAACTTTCTCAGGCCTTGACACTGTACCATGGTATCAATGTACCAATGCGCACATCCCTAATAGGTTTCGGGGTAGCTAGCCACCGCACCCTATTAGAGCTTCTTTCTAACTTTCTGTGGGCCTCTCTTTTGCCCGGTACATGTCACTTTACAAAAGTAAAATACTTTCTTACTCATAATGCTTATACTTATCAAGCTATCTTTCTTTTTGCATAACTTTCTGCATTACAAAACTTTACCTTTCTTACTTGGAACTTTCATCGAGCACCTTGCGTGCCCTTAACCCAAAACTCATTTTTGGGACTTTTCAAGAACTTGGTCTTATCATGCTTAGGTCACGCATACAAAACCTACTCAAATTCAAGTTCTATGATAAAAACATGTATTCTTTAGAAACTTAAATCACACAATAAAATAATATTCTTAAAGCATGCACTTAGATCACAAAATCATGGTTCTACAACGAGAAACTACATACGAAACTACTTCTATTGCAGGTGAGTGATTTACTTACCCTTTTCTTGATGAAAACTCACTAAATAGAGGTAAAAACCCTAGCGTAGGACTCCTTTCCTCTTCCTTGCGAGAACTTCCACTCCTTGGCCCTAGGAGAGGAACCCTAGGTTCTTTACTCAAGAGGAAGAAGAAGGAGAAGGAAGAAAACTATGGCTTTCTCCCTGTTTTCGCAGCCTTCCTCGTCCTCTATTTTTCGCGCAGCCACAAAACCTAATCGGGGACTTAACGTGACTTAAGCGGAAGTTTAAATACCTCTTCATGAAACGGGCTAAATCAACTATAACATTAATTCGCTTCATCCTTTTCTGTGCTTGATACCCTTGCCCAGTTGGTTACCCCAACTCCCTTAAGGGCTTGCTTTTCCCTGTGGTCGCGAGATCAAACCCCGCCTAAACCTCTTTTTTTTCTTTTTATTTTAATTCCAAAAAATGCTAGAAAAATTTTGAAAAATCCCTAATAATACCAGAAAATTATTGGGTGTTACAAAAATAATAAAATATTAGATTATACAGCCTTAGCTGTCTTGGTTCTGACTTTGGGTCTCCAAAATGAAACCCTAGGTCGAACCGACGCCTACTGTTCCCTCGGCGGGGAACACATCCTCACCTACTCCTCTCGGGAGAATGTACCTGATGTCAACCGTTCCTCTGGTTGGACTTTTGCCTGACGGTCCTTTGCCAGGTCTTGGATGCCGAGCTGTCCTTCGCCCGGTGCCTAGCATTCCTTCGCTAGGGCCTTTTACTCTGGCATTCCTTTGCCAGTGCCTAGCAGTCCTTCGCTAGGGCTTTGTGTCCTGGCATTCCTTCGCCAGGTGCCTAGCAGCCCTTCGCTAGGACATTGTTTCCTGGCAGTCCTTCGCCAGTTGCCTAGCAGTCCTTCGCTAGGACTTGGTGACTAGCAGCCCTTCGCTAGTTGCCTAGCAGCCCTTCGCTAGGGCTTTGTATCCTGGCATTCCTTCGCCAGGTGCCTAGCAGTCCTTCTCTAGGGCTTTTTCTGCACACTCAGTGAACAACGTTAGATCACAAATAGTACTTAACTTTGAATCCTTTGCCAATATCAAAATAAGGTTCGATATGGTGCTTTCTGCACCAACAATCTCCCCCTTTTTGATTTATTGCAACACAATTCAAAGTTAAGTAAAAACTTATAATATTTAAGCACGACAGTTAAAATTAATTAATTTGAGCAGAATAAACAACCAATGTAGTTTTGACCTAAGAAATTCAGAAAATTTTTTTTATTAACATACTCAACTTTTAACATACTCAACTTTAACTTATTAACATACTTAACTTTGACTGACCTTTCCTCCCCCTTTGACATATATCAAAAACATACATGGGCGAACAAGGTATCTAATAGGGAGTTTTGAGTTTTACCAAAATAAATTTAAGTAAAGGAGTTTAAAAACATAGTTTTCAAGAAAAACTTTAAGTAATGGATTTCATAATTAAAAAAAATGATGTTCAAAGTAATAGATGTTTTGAAAATACATGAAGCTCCCCCTTAATGTTACAACTCCTCTCCTTATATTTTAGAGAAAGCTTGCAAAAACTTGCAACATAGTTTTTCAAAAAATCTTTACTTAGACATACTTAAAAAATTTGAAGCACTAGAAACACTTGAAAGCACTTGAAGTAGTTTGAAATTTTAACAGCACTTAGCGCTTAAAAACAATTTGAAGTACTTAAAAATTTTGCTTTACTTTTTGAAAATGAAATGAAGAAAAAATTCCTTTCTCTCTTTCTTGCTCTTCCCCTGGAATATATTTTGAAGTAAGTTTGTGTATCAGAGCCTATGAGTTTTGAAAACATAAAAATATTTGTAGGCAAGTCTTTGAGAAGATTCACGTGCTTAGAACATTATTGCCTTGAAAAGTATTAGCACTTTTGAAAACATTATATAGAAGTACTTTTGAAACAAAATGTTATGAGAAGAATGTTATGCATTTTGAAAACATAACATTTTACTTGACTAGGTTCCTTTTCCAGTCTGACACAATCCTAGGAACCCTTGTTAACTACAAGGACATTTTCCTAAGTGTCCTGGAAATTCTCAAGATTCAAGCAAATATTACTTCTAAAGGTATTACAAAAATGATTTACTAAACCATATTTTTAAAGGCAAGTTACTTGTAGTTTCAAAAGAATTTTGAAAACTTAATGTATTAAAACATATTATTTTGAAATGTTTAATATTTCATTTAATTTAACCTCCCCCTAAATTTGATATAGTCCTCAGAAGCTTGTTGACCACAAGTATTCTTCCTCTAAGTTTTTAGGGTTCAGTTCAGATCAAAGGAATTTATCTAACAATTTCAAAACAAATAACTACCAAAAAAAATATTTCAGAAATTCTTCTTTTGACTCAAACTCCCCCTAAATTTGACACATCCTAGGAGTCCTTGTAGATCATGAAGTGGACCTTCCTCTGTGTCTTTAGGGTTTATTAAAATCAAAAGAATAATTTTGAATAACCTTCTGAGTATGATAACTTTCAAGGAGATACATTTTTGAAAATAGTTTTCGAAAAATATTTTGAAATGATGATAATTTTCAAACAGATAGTAGTATACGAAGGTTTTTGAATCAATTTTTGAAAAACCTTATCGACATGATAATAAGATTTAGAGCATAAGGGTTTTGAAAAACAATTTAATTTTTTGAAAAGTATTAAAAGAAACTCCCCCTGTATCTGACACAGTCTGATTTTTATCTAAGTTCTTTAAGGAACTTCAGTGTTGACCAGGTTTGACTATGTTGACTAGGGTTTGACTATGTTCCCCAAGCTTGACTCAGTTGACTATGTTTTACCAATCAATAACTAAACCAAACAAGATTCTATTTAAAATGGGTCTATTTTAACATGAAATTCAATATTTTAAGAACAATAGAGATGAAAAGGAGGGTACAGTAAACTGAATTAATTTGAAAAATTTTGAATAACTTTTGCAAACCTTTTTATTTATTTAAAAGGATAGTGAATTATGCTTTTAGGTCCTAGATGTCTCACCCAGTTCTACATGATCAAGAATGTTAACCTTATGGGTTTTGTGAGACAAATTTAAATAGAAGTAAGGATTTTACTTTGAAGAGTCATGATTAATTTTGAAAAATTGAATCAACTTTGAAAACCATTTTAATGAATTTTAACTTTATTTTGGAAAAAGTAGTTGAGTCTAAGATCAATTGAAATTTGTGGTAGATTTGAATTTGATAAGAAGTAACTTGAATTTGAATTTCAAAAATTGGCTTCCAGGTCTTGGCGAGGCACTAGGCCTTCTTTGGCCGTAGCCTTATTGGATCATCAACCCTTTCCTAGACAAAGTCTTTTAGTGAAATTTCATCTTCAAAAATTACTTTTTGATAAATTCTGGTCTAACTAGTTTGGGTCTTGGATCGGTAGCTTCGGCTAGTTCCGCCAAGATGGCTTCCCTAACGTACTATCATCTCACAGCCACCCAATACTATGTTGTTCAAATTTCAGTTAAACTATTTTATCCTTAAACTAATCAATCCTAATTAAAATATTATAAATAATAATGAAATAAAAAGAAACATACAATTAAAGCAAAAAAATATCTAAGTTACATCTGTTAGTAATATGAGAGAAGTGTCCTAAGGCAATCGCCTTGTGATTGTAAACATTTATTTTAATAAATGAATATTCACTATTTGAGTATACATGTCTGTGTATTTGATTGAGATCTTAAACTCATTTACTGAATGCCCGCAATACAATTCACAGGATGAGAGAATTTGTGATGAATTCACAAATAGTGATTATCTCTACATGTGCAATTGTGAAGTATTGAAATTGTCCCTAGTCGATGAATTGATAAATACAGGACACTATCAATTCTGTTGAGACTAGCATGGGTTATTCTCTAATCAGCTGATTCTCACTGGCTGGTGACATTGGGATGTTCGGAGATAAACATTAATGCTAGTTAAGGGAACTAGTTCATTGGAGTGACTAGCTGTAAAAACTTCATATGGTAATCTAAATATAGATATGTCAATGAAGTTCTTACTGCAACTTAAGTGCGATGTTCCTTTGACTTGCGGTGTTCAAGTCATCTTGGTCATGAAGACTTATACTTTGACATCTTAAGCAAGCATCTCCAAGGAGGTGTGGACTTAGGATGATTGGGTATAAGCCGAAGTGCCCGAAGATGTTTGAACAGCCTACAAAGGATTCACCACTCCTTGCGAGGAGATGTATACCCAAGGCCTATCGTCGGATTGTTACTCGAAGCCTCTGGCCAGAGCATGACATGTTTAGAGTATGAATCTCTGAAATACATGAGAGTAATTATAATCTATTGGACGAGAAAGACATTACTTAGGCTAGGTGTGACGTAGTCAGCCTAGTGGGGACTGACACACATAGACCGTGTCCTGAACCAAGTGGGTATAAGATGGTGAAGGGAATGAGGCACGATTCATTAGAGCTGCTGAAGGGTTTCAGAATAATTTCTGAGGTCAACCGTTGATCTTTCGATTAATTGGGGATCATGATATACTACTAGGTGCCACTCATGATCGTTCTATAATTGATGAATTATAGACGGCCAACATAAATCGAAAGCCTATTTAGTCACACGCATTACGAGTAATCTGAGGGATTTAAAATGAGTTGAAAATTGGATTTTCTGATCAAGAGAGATAAGTCGAATCTGAATTTTTCAGAGACGCATCGGAAGCATAAAATGGCTAAGTCTTTTGAAGACTTATTAGACGAATTAAATGAGTTTAATTCGTACGGTTACGACATTGGTTTGGCCGGCCAAAGAGGGTCCCCACCCTCTTTGGTTTGGCCGGCCACAATAAGAGGGAGAACCAAATTGTTTGGTTCAAATTATAAAATAAACCGCGTGTGGTTTGTTTTATAAAATTATGGATAAAGAAATTTATATAAAGAAATTTATATAAAGAGATTTATTTTCATGGAAATTAAAATAAACCTTGGATTTGTTTATTTTATTTTATAAAATCAATTATGAATTGATTTTTCCATGATAAGAAAAATTTATAAGATAAATTTCTTGTAAAATTTATTCCATAATAAAAGGAGAGACATGGTTGTTTTTATTATAAATTAAGTTATAATAAAAACTTGGCATAACGGAATAATTCATAAAAAAATTTATAAGATAAATTTCTTATGAAAAATTTATTCAGTTAAAAAGGAGACTTGGCGATAAAGAGGCTACTATATAAAAGTGCAAAGGCAAGGCTTGGAAATCAATTCAAGAGATCAAGGATTCTTGCCTAGCCTCTCTTCCTCTCCTTCTCTCCCTCTCCCTCTTCTAGGGCCGGCTACCCTCTCCCTCTTCTAGGGCCGGCTGCCCTCACCTCCTTTGCCGTGAGCCACCTCCACCAAGAAGAAGCCGAAGAAGAAGAAGAAGCGGACGCAACTCCTTCCTTCCTCCCGGAATCCGGATTCCGTTCTTCGTTTGGTGGTTAGCTTTCATCTCTCTCTCTTGATATTCTTGTCGTGCCTTTGGAGAATCTAGTAGTTCTTGTCGGCACGAAACTCGTGGCTTTGCGAAGTCATCCCGAAGATAACTCGGCGTGGACGCGAATAGAGGCAGAGCTTCCAAGGGACGCTACGGTTGGATCTCGTCCCTTACTTCGAGTTACGCGAGGTATCAAGTAAATTAGTTTACTTTCTACAAAATTTTAATTTATGATCATGTCTACACAATATAAGGTTGCATGATAGATACGTGGTTAAAATAATTTGAGAAATTATTTATGCTAAACCTTCCGCTGCATGTAATTAAATTTTAAAATTACGAACCCGTATCCATGTCAACATGCACCCGGTCCCAACAACATCATAATCGTAATAATATTCTGGATTATCAAAAACAGCAATATTATGAATTTCTAGCACATTAGCCTTATAAGATTCACTCATATTATTCATGGTAAATAATGGATTTTCAAATACTGTAAATTTACCTTTTGATTCCCGGTTGGGAATCTCCCCCTTGATTCTAGCCATCTTTCTTTTTCTTGATTGTTTCTTTGGTATTTTGTAGCGGTCGCGAGCCAACCAGACCAGTTTCCAAGGATCCCTTCCTTCGTCGTCAGATTCTAAGTCTGAGTTGGACTCAGGTACAGGTTGAATCTTCTTCATTGGTGGTTCTCTTGGGGTTTTCCCTGCAATAAAAACTATACCTTCCTCGACCATTGCAGTATCAACTTGATTATTTAACCTTAATTTAAAAGAAGATTTGAAATTGGTTACCATTTTTGTCTCAGTCAACTCGTCGTCTAATTCTGGTTTGTTTTCGTCGTCGGGTGTCGAGTCCGTCTCAGCTACTTGTTCTTGAGCTTCTAAGATCTCAACATCGGAGCTCTCTTCGTGTAGATTGATTAACTTTTCCCACATCTCCTTGGCACAGTTGAAGGATCCGACCCGCTTCAATTCTTCATTGGTTAGGCCACATTGTAGGATTGCAGTAGCCCTTGCATCTGTCTCGATCTTCCTCAGGGTTCGTTCATCCAGTTTATCCCAAGTGATCAATGTTCCATCTGTTGTGGGGAATGTGAACCCCGTTTGGATTATCAACCAAAGTTCCAGATTGGCCTTCAGGTCGGATTCCATTAGACTTCTCCAGGAGTTGAAATTTGAGCCAGAGAAGAGTGGTGGACGGACACTGTTCCATTCTTGGCTGGCCATTTAGTTTAACCTTGTACACACGAGAAGTAACAAAAATGTGCCAAGACTTGGTCTTGGATTAGTAGTGCGGGAGAAGGGAAAAATTAGCTCAAAATAAATGTTACACGAATTTCGAGGCAGAATAATAATAAAATAATAAAAATAATTTATGACAAATTTTTTAAAATGTTGATTTTGTCAATTCTGATTAATAATGACAAAGTAAGAATTTAATGTTAAAAAAAAATTTGCTCGACTTAAAGTAGCACGATTTTCGAGAAAAAATAATATTAAAATAATAATAAAAAGTTTATGATAAATTTTCAAAAATTGATTATTTTAACAATTCTAACTTATGGTAAAAAAATGAGAATTCAAAATTGAGAATTTATTTGAAATATAAAAAGCGGAAAAGATTGAGTGGTGTTGATTAACTAGAAAGAAAAGAAATAAGATTAAAAATTTTGTAAATCTGAAAAACTTTCAAACTGGTGGTTGCACCAAGTTTGAACTACACCGCTCTGATACCACTTGTTGGATCGAGTGAACCGATAGAGGGGGGGTGAATATCGAAAATCATTTTTCGGAAAATTTAGAGCAAGTACGCAGCGGAAATTAAGAAAACACACAGACACAGTCAGTTTTACTTGGTTCGGAGCCTAGGGCGACTCCTACTCCAAGGCCCACGGTCGTTGACCGTTTTCTGCGGACAATTCTATATGTCGCAAAAATGGTTTACAAAAGATTTTATAGAATTTAGTACAGTAAACAAAAATAGCTCTTCGTTACCGACGTCCAGAGTAGATGGTATTTTCGGAGCGGGAGGACGTTGTCGGCGCTTGAATCTCGTGTCGGGAGGTTTCCGGAGCAGAGCGCAGGAGCAGAAGAGCGTAGAAGCGTTGGAAAAAATTGTTGTCTGAAGCTTGGGGTCGAGGGCCCTTTATATAGGGCCTGGGGGCGCCCGGGACGTCGGGGGCGCCCCCCCACGTGTCGATTGATCCGGCTCGGTCTCGGTCAGCGTCTGATCCCTTCATCTTCGGGATCCGCTTTGACCGGGGCGCCCGGGTTGACCGGGTCAAATCTTATCCCTCGGCTTCGCTGGGTTGAGTTTCGATGCTTGCGATTGGGGGCGCCCGGAGCGCTGGGGGCGCCCATGTAACACCCCAAAATTTCCCATATGAAATATTATGAAATATTATTATTAAATATTATGAATTCATGAATATGAAATATTATGGAATTCATGAAATATTATCATGAAATATTATGAAACATTATGAATTCATGAATATGAGATATTATGGAATTCATGAAATATTATCATGAAATATTATGAAACATTATGCATTTATGATGATATGCTTATCATGAAATATTATCATGAAATATTATGAAACATTATGAATTCTTGAATATGAGATATTATGGAATTCATGAAATATTATCATGAAATATTATGAAACATTATGAATTCATGAATATGAGATATTATGGAATTCATGAAATATTATCATGAAATATTATGAAATATTATGAATTCATGAAATATTATTATTAAATATTATGAATTCATGAATATGAGATGTTATGGAATTCATGAAATATTATGAAATATTATGAATTCATGAAATATTATTATGAAATATTATGAATTCATGAATATGAAATATTATGGAATTCATGAAATATTATCATGAAATATTATGGAATATTATGAATTCATGGAATATTATTAATATTATGAAATTTCATGATGGGCTTGGCTTAATGGGCTTTGATATGGATTAGTGCAAAATGTGATAAAAAGGAGGAAGCAAGGATTGAACCTTGAACCTCCTAGTTGCACTAGCAATGTCTTAACCATTGTACCAAGCCATATTTCATGTAGAGGGAATAAGAAACATGCTTGTTAAAAACTAGGGAAGTGAAGAGACATGTCTCTTCATGAGAAAAGTATAAATAAGGGAAAGAGAAGTTGGAATAACTTCCTCTTCTTCTTCCCCTTCACCCTCACCACCGAAATTCCCTTCTCCCTTCTCATTTTCGAAACACCACCCTAGGGTTCCAACCTAGGGAATTGGAAGGAGGAAGAAGTCTACAAGGGTCTTACCCTCTACTAGGGTCAAGGGTTCTATAGAAGTGCTAGGAAGGAGAACACTCACCTTCCTTCAACCAAGGGCACCTTAAGATTTTAGAGAAGGAGAAATTCAAGCGAAAGGATGTAAGTAATCCCCTCACCTGCATTACAATAGTTCGAGTGCCTAAAATGGTTTAAACATAGGATGAAGCTCTTGATGTTTCGGCCAAGAAGGTTTTTAGGCTTGCGAGAGTTTAAACTACTCCTATACTTGCATATGTTTTTCCTCATGATGTGTGACTAAATAGATGATGATAATATGATGTTTTCCTTGTCCTTAAGCCCCCCAAAAACCCGGAGTAGGCTTGCTAGAATTTTCGTCAAGGACCTCTTTTAGGGCTTAGATAGGTTTAAACTCCTAGTATGCTTGATAATGACCCTTCCTATGATATGTAAGATGATATATGATGTAATATGGTTTATTCATGGTTTTAACATGCTTGGAAACTAAGGTATGTATGCTGGAATTTTTTGTAAAGAATGATAAGTAGGACTTAAAAAGGGGTAACAACCCCAACATGCCTCTAATGTCTCCCCTATGATGCCTACCTTAATGTATGATGTTAGGGTAATGTTTTTCATGGTTTATCATGCTCTAAACATAGAGTTTATATGCTGGAATTTTCTGATTAAATAAGAATGTGGGCTAAGGGGAAGCTAGAACCCCAATTAGGCACGCCAAGGATACTCATGATATGCTATGAGTAGTATAGGTGATAACATGTCTTTTCCCATGCTTTTTCATGCTCTAAGAATCATGATGTACATGTCTATGTTTAAGCTCTTTAAGCACCCTTATGTTAAGCATGGCTTATGTATGATGAAATGCCTAAGAGATGCTTCCCTGTAAGTCGGGACTAAGAGCACTCTTCATGATAAGATAAGAGGCATGCCATGCTCATGATATGACAATGATGTGATAGGTTATGATGATATGCTTATGATATGATAAGAATGTGCTATGCAACCCCTAGGTCGACGGACTATGAACGGACCTAGTAAGAAACAAGAATATGCTATGCTTATGATATGATAAAATCCATGTATACTATTTTACTTTGTATGGCTTGTACCGGATCCTAGCAAGGTCCACGGGTGGGCTCCGGATGCAGCCCCTAGGTCGACTGACTATGAACGGACCTAGTAAGGGGATGGGCTCCCGAGAAGCCCCTAGGTCGACGGACTATGAACGGACCTAGTAAGGGAAGCCCCTAGGTCGACGGACTATGAACGGACCTAGTAAGGGATGGGCTCCCGAGAAGCCCCTAGGTCGACGGACTATGAACGGACCTAGTAAGGGAAGCCCCTAGGTCGACGGACTATGAACGGACCTAGTAAGGGTATGCCCCTAGGTCGACGGACTATGAACGGACCTAGTTTCCCTAGTAGGTTAGAGACTAGCTACCTCGGCCTATTAGGGATGCGCGCATTATGTATGTATGTAAGAGGTACAAGCCGGGATCCCCCAATGATGATGGATGTATGTTTAAGTACCTATATGTATGATTTTAAGAAAAGCATATGCATGAACACATCCTATGCATGTTTTCAAAAGAGCATCTTGCATTCGCATTTCTTGTCATGACTATATGACTATTATGCTATAAAGGTGAATTATGTTAAGTTCAAGTATGCTTCTTATGATAAGTACATATGCTCCCTTATGCTATGTTAAGTTAAGTGTTTTAATGCTATGCACTGTTATGACATGATGTTTTCTCTACTTGATGGAACGTATGATTTCGTGAGTAGGAAAGGATCTTACTAAGCTATATGCTTATAGTTTCCATGTTTCCCTTGTACTGCCAGAAAAGGGTAAGGAATGGATAAACTAAGGGAGCAGCAGGAGGGGCAAAGATGTGTGTGGTGGGTGGCATGGTGGAAGAAGATCTACTCATGTTTTATTTAGTTATGCATATGCTGAGTATTGCATGTTAAATGTTGAATCATACTTACTAAGTTGCTACTTGCAGATAATTAGACTCATATGGATATTTCATGCTCACTCTTGCTCATATGCTAAGTACTTAGTTTATACTTGCTAAAGAACTTTAGTATTATGTTATCCTTCCTCATACTTACTCCTCTGTCTAAGAAATGACTATGTGGCATGCTTCTATTATGCAAATAAGAA
>JAGFNQ010004869.1:54528-175906 GCA_024364735.1 Boesenbergia rotunda | reverse complement strand
CCGCAAGGAGTGGTGAATCCTTTGTAGGCTGTTCAAACATCTTCGGGCACTTCGGCTTATACCCAATCATCCTGGGTCCACACCTCCTTGGAGATGCTTGCTTAAGATGTTAAAGTATAAGTTTCCATGACCAAGATGACTTGAACACCGCAAGTCAAAGGAACATCGCACTTAAGCTGCAATAATAACTTCAGTGACATATCTTTATAGATTACCATATGAAGTTTTACAGCTAGTCACTCCAATGAACTAGTTCCCTTAACTAGCATCCATGTTTATCTCCGGGCATCCCAATGTCACCAGCCAGTGAGAATCAGCTGATTAGAGAATAACCCATGCTAGTCTCAACAGAATTGATAGTGTCCGTATTTATCAATTCATCGACTAGGGATATTTTCAATACTTCACAATTGCACATTTAGAGATAATCATTAGTTGTGATCCCATCACAAATTCTCTTATGCTGTGAATTGTATTGCGGACATTCAGTAGATGAGTTTAAGATCCCAATCAAATACACAAACATGTATACTCAAATAGTGAATTATCATTTATTAAAATAAATGTTTACAATCATAAGGCGATTGCCTTAGGACACTTCTCCTATTAACAAACTCCCACTTGGCCTAATGCCAATCGCTACGGTATCCAATACCACAGGCTCTAACATGACCCTCAAACTTTCTCTGAGGCAAGGCCTTAGTTAAATGATCTGCTAAATTCCTTTCAGTGGGAATTTTCACAATTTGTATATCATTCCTACTTATAATCTCTCTGATCAGGTGATAGCGGCGAAGCATGTGTTTGGATCGCTGATAGACCTTGGTTCCTTTGCTTGTGCAATAGCTCCATTGTTGTCGCAGTAAACCGACACTGCTTCATCAATGGTTGGAACCACGCCAAGTTCGGAGAGGAACTTCTTGATCCAGACTGCTTCCTTTGCTGCTTCCGAAGCTGCAATGTATTCCGCTTCCGTGGTAGAATCCGCTACGGTGTCTTGTTTGGAACTTTCCAACTTGCTGCGCCTCCATTCAAAGTAAATACGTATCCAGACTGAGATTTGGAGTCATCCTTATCTGTCTGGAAACTGGCATCTGTATACCCACGTATTACCATATCTCCTTCTCCATATATTAGGAACACATCCTTAGTTCTTCTTAAGTACTTAAGGATTGTCTTTACAGCCGCCCAATGATCCATTCCTGGATCCGACTGGTATCTGCTTGTGACGCTCAAAGCATACGATACATCGGGCCTAGTACATAACATAGCATACATGATAGATCCTATCGCGGATGCATAAGGAATCTTATTCATGCAAATCCTCTCGTCTTCTGTGCGCGGACACATAGACTTTGAAAGGTTGATCCCATGCCTGATGGGAAGGTAACCTTTCTTGGATTCCGACATGCTAAACCTTTTTAGCACTCGGTCTATATATGTAGACTGCGAAAGACCAAGCAACCATTTTGATCTATCTCTATAGATTCTAATCCCAAGGATATAGGTTGCTTCTCCCAGGTCTTTCATGGAGAAAGTTTTGGACAACCAAATTTTAACTGTCTGTAAAACTGATATATCGTTTCCTATAAGTAATATGTCATCGACATATAGCACTAGGAATACGACTGCACTCCCACTAACCTTCTTGTACACACAAGTTTCGTCAGGATTTTGTGAGAAATCAAACTCTTTGATTGTCTCATCAAAACGGATGTTCCAGCTCCTTGATGCTTGCTTCAGTCCATATATGGATCGTCGAAGCTTGCATACTTTAGTTTTATCAACCGATGTGGAACCTTCAGGTTGTATCATGTATATATCCTCAAGCAGGTTTCCATTAAGGAAAGCTGTTTTCACATCCATTTGCCATATCTCATAATCATAATGAGCTGCTATGGCTAGGAGCATCCGAATGGATTTAAGCATAGCTACTGGCGAGTAGGTTTCGTCATAATCAATTCCTTATTTTTGACGATATCCTTTTGCCACTAATCTAGCCTTAAAGGTAACAACATTACCTTCCATGTCGGTTTTCTTCTTGAAAACCCACTTGCACCCTATGGGCTTAATCCCTTCAGGTGGGTTAACCAAGTCCCATTCTTGATTTTCGTACATGGAATCCATTTCCGACTTCATGGCTTCAAGCCATTTGTCCCTTTCTGAAATTTTCAGAACATCTTCATAACTGATAGGTTCATCGTCGTTCGATTCACTTATGAGAAATCCGTATCTCTCTGGAATATTACGTGTCCTATCAGACCTACGAAGAGGTGGTGTTGTTTTAGGTTCAACTAATAGCTCATCATTATGAGTTATTGGTTGTGGGTCTAGACTAGGTGTCTTTGTAATGTCTATTGGAGTTTCTTGAACTTCATCAAGTTCAATGCCACTCCCACTGTTTTCTTGTAAAAGAAATTCTTTTTCCAGAAATACAGCATGCCTTGAAACAAACACCTTTTGTTCCAAGGGATGATAGAATTGGTAACCCTTCGTTTCCTTAGGGTATCCAATAAATAGACATTTATCAGACTTAGCATCCAATTTGTCTGATACAATCCGCTTCACATAAGCAGGACAACCCCATATCTTAAGGTGAGTTAAGTGAGGTTTCTTACTATTCCATGTCTCATATGGAGTAGTAGAGACTACCTTGGTCGGGACTCTGTTTAGCAAGTAAACAGCTGTCTTAAGTGCATAGCCCCAAAAGGATTTTGAAAGAGTTGCATGATTCATCATTGACCTAACCATGTCCATCAAGGTTCGGTTGTGCCTCTCAGATACACCATTATGCTGTGGTGTATACGACGGAGTCCATTGGGACAATATCCCATTGTCCCTAAGATAATCTTGAAACTCTTGACTTAAGTATTCACCACCCCGATCGGATCGGAGTATCTTAATATTTTTGCCAAGCTGTTTCTCTACTTCATTTCTGAACTCTTTGAATTTCTCAAACGCTTCAGATTTGTGTTTCATCAAGAACACATACCCGAATCATGAGTGATCATCGATAAAGGTGATGAAGTAGTTATAGCCTCCTTGTGCAAGAGTTGACATTGGTCCACATACATCAGTATGTATAAGACCAAGCAATTCTCCCACTAGATTACCTTTTCCAGAAAAGGGTAATTTGGTCATCTTGCCTTTTAAGCATGATTCGCATGTATCAAATGAACCGGGTTCAAATGATTCCAGAATTCCAGATCGGTGTAATTCGGTCATGCGTTTCTTACTTACATGGCCAAGACGGCAATGCCAAGTGTAGGAGTCTATTCGATTATCTATTCGAGCACGTTTGTTGCTAACTTCGATATTGAAAACGTCACTGGATAAATTTAACGTGTAGATGCCATTGCACAAAGTTCCATTCCCATAAAGAACGTCATTTAAAGTTATGTAACAACAATTGTTACTAAAAGTTAAATGATAACCTTTTTCATTCAAACATGAAATAGATACAATGTTCTTTATTAATGAAGGAACAAAATAACAATTATCCAATTCTAAGACACGTCCAGTGGGGAGCTTTAGCAAATATGTTCCGATGGCAACAGCAGCAATCTTTGCTCCATTTCCAACTCGCAAATTCGCTTCTCCTTTGACGAGTCTTCTTCTATTCCTTAGCCCCTGTATGTCATTACATATATGTGAGCTACACCCAGTATCAAGTACCGAGGTATTTGAGGAAATAGAGTGACATTCAATAACGAAGATACCTGAAGAGGATGGGGCATCGGATGCCTATTCTTCAAGGACTCAAGATAGACCTTGCAGTTTCTTCGCCAGTGACCCTCCTTGCCACAATGATGGCAAGTTCCTTTTGGTTTCTTTTCAGTCTTTTTGGCCTTTTTCTTCTTCCCTTTATTCTGTTCTTTGGCCTTCCTCTTAGAACCTTTCTTTGAGGAACCAACTAACAGTACCGCCTTTTGATCCGGCTTTACAGAAGGCTCTACAGTCTTCAGCAGGTTGAGCAACTCAGGAATGGTGGTCTCTAGTTTGTTCATCCGATAGTTCATCACAAATTGTGAATAACTTTTGGGCAAACAATTCAGAATTAAGTCAATACTTAGTTCATGATCCATTGCAAATCCGAGTGTGCTCAGTCGCTCAATGTACCCCAACATCTTTAACACAAACTGCGAGGCAGAAGTGCCTTCCTGCATCTTAGTGGTGGAGAGGAGTCTGGAGACTTCGAACCTTTCGGATCTCGCCTGCTCTTCAAACAACTCATGAAGATGGAAGATGATGGTATAAGCATCCATATGCTCATGCTGCTTTTGCAGCTCAGGTACCATAGAGGCTAGCATGATGCAACTCGCAAGTTCAGAATCGGTCACATGTTTCTGATAGGCCACTAGCTGGTCTGGAGTTGCACCTTCTGGAGGATGGTTGGGAAGTTGATCTTCAAGGACATAGGCAAGCTTCTCTGCCTTGAGGACTATCCTCAGGTTTCGAAGTCAGTCCATGAAGTTCGGCCCGGTCAGTTTATTGGTGTCCAAAATGGAACGCATGTTTAGAAAAGACATGATCGAGTGATTAACCTAGAAATACAAATTGAGTTTATGTGAGAAGAATGACTAAAGAATGTATCAATATACATTAATTAAAAAATCCTATTTATTTTTCAAATTGAATAACCCTTTTTATCAATTCGGGGGATCGTAGGAACATCTCCAAATAGGTTGATATCCAACCATAGATAAGAACCACCATGGCTGTGGCCATCAAGTTATTCTTAGCTATGAAGGTAGATAATTATACCGATTACATATCACATATATGTAACTATCACTTTATGCTATCAACTAATTGAATATTTGCATAAATCATTGGGTTGTTAACTCATTAACAAGTATGCAACATTATACATAGCACCCAACTGCACCTCTCTTTGCATCGACCTTGGTTGTGGCACAACAAATCGATGCTCCAAGCTTAAGGTTGACCCATTAATCAAGAAATAGTTTTAATATGGTTGGAGCTCATTCAACCGTTTAGTCAGACTTGGATGTGTCCAACAACCAAAACTAAGGATTGACCTCTGACTCCAACTATATTATTCATAAACTAATTCCATGGTTTGAACATGTTGAGGTTCAAGCCGGGCATGGATGTGTCCATCAACCCAAACGAGAAACAAAACTCCGATTCTAACCATATTAATGGAAGGTGTTTGCCTTAATATTTTGTAAGGGGGTTTGGTCTCATCCTTTCCTTTCTAAGCACATTCATGACATTATGTCATGACTAACGATTTCCTTAATAAAGTATGTATGTGACTTAATTTATCAAGTCCCATAATTTGAATTAGGAACCGGATTTCCTAATTCTAATTTCATACTTTATTAAAGGAATTGTTTTGGGAAACAATTTCCTAAATTATCATAATCAATTTCGAAAATAATATGTTTAAGACTTTGATTTCTCTAAATCAAATCTTATTAAATTAAGAGACAATTCCCTTAATTCAACGACATATTATTTTCATGAAAATCTCTTTTAAGAAAACTCTATAGGAAACCATTTCCTAATTAATTTTGGAGACAACAATATGTAAGAGCATCACCTCTTAAATCATATTTTATTCATGGATTTAATTAATTACAATAAATCGTTTTCTAAGTGTGGCTCCCCGAGGCTCAGATACCCAAAGAAAAGTAATTTGTCGTAAATCCAATTTGGTCCACTTCGGAAGCGCAACCAAATTAAACATGACAATTTCATTTAAAATTGGGAAATTAAATTACAACAACTAACTTTAAATTGGACGGCTCCCCGAGGTTCAATCCAAAATAAAGAATTTTATTGTCAATTTAAAAACCAATTCAAATTTAATTGTCAATTAATTGTCCATAAATTTGTCTAGACTTTCTTAAAAGAAAGTGCCCAAAATTGCGAGATTTCATAATAGGTTTTCAGAATAATTGTAAGTTTCTGGTACAAAGAAAACTTACATATTTCAAAGTTGGAAAATTTCTAAAATAGAAAATTTTCAAAATTGAAAGTTTCCAAAGATGGGAAGTTTTCACAATTATAGGAAGCCTTCAAGAGACATGTTGATGCACTCCTTAAACTTAAAGTTATACGACCCAGCAAAAGTCGGCACAGAACAATGGCTATGATAGTTCAGTTAGGAACTTCTATTGATCCCACTACAGGAAAGGAGACTAAAGGCAAGGAGCGTATGGTTTTCAATTACAAGACGCTCAATGACAATACTTATAAAGATCAATACAGTCTTCCGGGGATTAATAGAATACTGAAGAAAGTGGGCAATTAAAAAATATATTCCAAGTTTGATCTAAAATCTGGATTTCGTCAGATCGCTATGGATCCCTCATCAATTGAATGGACGACTTTCATTTGTCCATCTGGGCTGTTTGAATGGCTAGTTATGCCATTCGGCCTAAAGAATGCACCAGCAATTTTTCAGCGGAAAATGGATCAATGCTTTCAAGGTACGGAGGATTTCATTTCTGTTTATATTGATGACATTTTGGTATTTTCCAACACAGAACGGGAGTATATTAAGCATTTGGAAATAATGCTTGGTATTTGTGAAAAGCATGGTCTGGTACTTTCTCCCACTAAATGCAAGATTGGAATTCCGAAGATCGAATTTCTCGGAGCAGAAATTGGTGAAGGAAAATTAAAGTTGCAACCCCATATTATCAAGAAGATAACTGAATTCAAAGATGAGCAGTTGAAGGAGAAAAGGGGGCTTAGATCGTGGTTGGGCATTCTGAATTACGCACGGACATATATTCCTAATTTAATCTCTAAACTTGGCCCCCTTTATGAGAAAACTTCACCACATGGGGATAAAAGGATGAAGAATTCGGACTGGGCTCTTGTCAAGGAAATAAAGGCCTAAGTTAATCAATTGCCAGATCTGGAGATACCACCTGAAAATGCGTATATAGTCTTGGAAACAGATGGAAGTATGATGGGCTGGGGCGGCATTTGCAAATGGAAGCCCACCAATTATGATCCTAAGAGCATGGAGCGGATATGTGCTTATGCCCATGGAAAATTTCCAACTGTCAAATCAGTAATTGATGCAGAAATTTATGCGGCCATGGAAACGATGACAGCATTAAAAATTCATTATATGGATAAGAAGGAAATAACTTTGAGGACGGATTGCCAGGCTATCATTAGCTTCCATAACAAGACTGCAAGAAACAAGCCTTCAAGGGTAAGGTGGCTCGCATTTACTGACTATATAACAGGCACTGGGGTACGAGTAAATTTTGAACATATAGACGGCAAACTAAATATTCTTGCTGATACGCTTTCAAGACTGATAGAAGAACCAGAAACACTGGCTACCCTCAGTGATTCTTCTGATCAAATTATTATTGATGCAGCGGAGGAGGCCGCAAGTTCTAACAGATTTCCTCTGTTAACAAGGTATGAGGACTTAATTAGTCAGACCTTATCACGAATCTTCTTGCAGGAGGACCATGATAAAAGGAACCAGATGGCAAGAATTGAAGAGGAGGCTATAAGAAATGTGCTGGAGAGACTTCGGGAGTTAGAATTAATCATGAAGATGAAAGAGTATGATTTCAACACCAAGCGCTACCAGAATCAGCACGGGATAATTGATAATTACTATCACAAGCACCTTGAGGAAGTGCGTGAAAGCAGGCAGGACCTATTCCAAGAAGTTCTACGTGTACAACGAATAGGAGTAGAGATCAAAAGGGTGCCCCCGTGAAAGCGTGATGAGCCCAAAAGCCAGTTGTAAAGATGCTAAAGTAGCTCTATTATTAAAGTAGTGTGCTGTAGTGTGCTGTAAAGTAGTTCTATTATTGAAGTAGTGTGCTGGAAGGATAAAACCGACAGCGGTCCTTTCAGAATCTTTCCTTTTGCGCTGTAAAGCCTGATTAGATGCTAAAGGGCAAATAATTGAGGGACGATGGGGTTATCAGAAACTACACCCGCCTCAATTCATATGCAACCTTTTCATCTATAAAAGGCCAGGATGTTTAGGGGTTTGAGCATGCCTTGAGAACATCCAAGACACTCATTCCCTCAGAAGTTTGTGTGCTTTGTGAGCTTGCTTTCTTCAAGAAATAAAATCTCTGAGCGCTGCTCAGGTTTTCTTTTCTAATTGAAGAACTATCCTGTTTTGGTATCAGAGCTTGCTGTTAATGGCAGGCTAAATCTTTCAAGATTCAAGGTGAAGGTAAGGGTTATATTATTGCTATTCCCGTTCAATTTAAGAAAATTTTTTCAACAAGTTATATTTCCTGAGAATGAATTAAGAGGTTGGAAAGTGGAGACTCGACATGCATCCTTGGTCCGGATTTCCCGCAAGGCTAGTAAGTGCGTAAGACGGTAAGCTGAAAGACCTCAAATTAGGATATTCTCAGATATAACTTAATGAAGGAACATGATTAAAACCTATAATTCTCCTCTGTAATAAGGTGACCGAGTTGGTTAACTGAGTGCAAAAGACTGCAGTGCTTGTAAGACTCTTAATTAGAGCAATAGCCCGTCAGGTGAGCATGAAAGTTTTATTGACTCCTAAGCTGTAAGCAGAAAGAGAAAAGTAGGGAATTCATGAGTGAGCGATTTGAGCAGAACATTAGGGAATGGTATAATAAATCCCGAACCGTAAACCTTGAATACCTTGACCTAGCTGAAATCAGTACACCAAAACCTTCTGAAATTGCTAATAACATAGGCGTTGTTTTTGATCGACTTAATCTGCTTTCCAAAGTAACTTTAAAGCATTTCTATATTTTGGAGGAAGAACAAAAGGAGTTGAGGCGTGAAGTTATAAAGCTTCAGAAGACTGTTAATAGTTAAAAACCTCTAACCAAAGTTGAGGTTCGAGACTTAGTTCGTGAAGTTTCCCGACAACCTAAGCTTGTCGAGGAAGAGGCGCTTAAGCTCACTGAGGAGCTAAAGAAAAGTGTTCGAAAAATCGAATACTTAATTGAGGAAGTCAAAACCCTTATTGGTGGCGGATGAACTTAGAAGAGCAGAGAGAAAATATTGACTACAAAAGGGCCTTAAAAACAACTGAGACAATCGAAACACCGGCTGTTGGATTTGCATCCACTATTGAGCTCAAAACTAGCTTTGATCTCTTAAAGGCTATTGTTAAACAAAATAACACCTTGATCTCTTTAGTTATTAACTTAACTGAGCAGGTTCAAGAACTCCAAGGTCTTGTAAAAAGAGCTCCTACTCCTACAAGAATTCCAACAACTTCATCTAAAGAACTTGAAGATTCTATAGCAGATCTAACAAAGAGAATTGGAGGACTAAATTTGGGAAGTGATCCTGTTGTCCCAAAGAAGAAAGGCTCTATATACGTCTTTAAAGATCCAGCAAAAATTCTGGAGAGTGAAAAACGAAAATGAGTACTTCATCCAGAACAAGTACTTCTACAAGACCACCAGCGGTACTAGCAACCACAACAACTGTACCCAACTCAGAAGACCAAATTCGAGATTACCGATAGAATCAACGAAGAATATATAATTTGCAACGAAGGCTGATGCCAAGTCAGAGAAGATTTAGAAGGACCATTGAGACACAATTAAGCCCTGAAGCTCAGCTGGAGATCTCTAGATCACAAAGAGCAGGTATGGTTCCAGCTGAAGTTCTTTATTCCACAGGTTATAGACCAACTCAACATAGGGTCTATCAGCACTATTCAGAAGAGGATATCCTCTGCGTTGAAAATAATCAAGTGGATCTACCACTTGTCACTGAGCAAAGCCAACAAGCTCTAAGAGAGGCTGGTTTTCAACATATTCACATCGGGCTTATTATGGTAAGACTTTATACTCTCCATAGACGTGATACAGGTGTTATGGCTCTAGCAGTCCTAAGGGACACAAGATGGAGAGATGATAGATCCATCATAGCAACAATGGAAATGGATCTTACAAGGGGAACTCAGATGGTCTATGTTATTCCTGATATAATGATGAGCCTGGAAGACTTTACCAATCATATAGAAATATCATTCCAAACACATGGTTACAATGAATGGCAAGGCGGTGCAAGCAACCTTCTCCTCACTCGAATGATGATAGGAAGGTTGACCAATACAAGTTTTACTAATTTTGCTTATAATGTGCAAAACGTCGCAGATTACTTAACAAGAAGAGGGGTGCATGCTCTACCTGGTACCCGCTTTACTACTGAACAACTACAACAGCAGCGATGGATACTAAGGCCATCATTAAGGAGAAATCCAGTTATCCCTACTCAGGTAAATACCCGAGCATTAATGGATGGAAGTATCAGTTTGTAGTTTGAAGGATATACCCCAGTAGCGGAACAACCAGTGAACCAGTATGAACATATGGATTCACCAGAGCAAGAGATTTTGGCTTTCCTAGAAGATGAAGAGGCAGTTCCATTATTACAAATTAAAAGACTCCATCCTGATGTTGTATTACCACAGCGACAGAGTCTGGGAGCAGCAGGGTATGATTTAATGGTTATTGATAATTATGAAATAAGCCCTGGGGACAGGGCCTTGCTTTCCACAGGAATTGCGATACAAATTCCAGAAGGACATTATGGACGAATAGCAACACGATCTGGAGCAGCCTGGAAGCAAGGACTTCATGTAGGCGCTGGCGTTATTGATCAAGATTATAGAGGGGAGGTAAAAATTCTGGTGTTCAACTTAAATTATGAAAATGTAATGATTTTCAAAAAGGAAGCTGTAGCCCAGCTAATCATTGAAAAGATAAGCCTCCCAGAAGTAATTGAAGTTGAGCATTTCTCAAATACTCAACGAGGTACCCAAGGGTTTGGGTCTACAAGCCAGCACCTGGTTGAGCAGATACTAGAAGAAATGTCACCACCACAAGATTTACAAAGGGGCAAACAAATCATCAAAGCTGCACCACATGAATATATTATGGACAATGATGAATATTGGCCAACTACTCTGCATAAAGACCATCCTTCCATTTCAAGAACCAAGGACTATCATGATGATCCCTTCAGAAAACTACTAGATGGGGAAATTTCGGTAGATGAATATTGCGAGGAACAACAATATTTAGAGTAGCAACGGCGGAACAGGCGTCCATGGCATCCATCTGAACATTTGTATGCACTTACTGATGAAGAATGGATCAATCCATTCGCGGAAGGTGATGGGAATACTACTTTACCTCATTTTCCTGATAATTATTTTCACAATATGTCTGCAGCAGCAGACCCCAGATGGGATACATTAGGAGAACCAAGTGGTAAATATGATTATTATGTGTCATATGCTACACCACAAAAGCCAGATTACTATTGGACATACAAGCCGGAAAATCCCTCATGGGATGATGAAGTATCAGATGAGTCATCCTCTTCTCTAACTGAATTCTATTCTGTTACTACTAGTCTTGATCTGAATACAGAGGAGTTTCAAGAAGAATATGTGGCCACAATTAATGAGATCGAGATGGACTATCCAGAGCAAAGACCTACAGAAAGGTTGCTAGCATCTACATCAGCTATATCGGAGTACAATCCACCGCCAGATTCCACTATGGGACCCCCTCAATATGCACCTGCAACTATTAAGAAGGAGGAACCTAATGTATACAATGATCCGGGGTATTACGGTGCAAAAATTGGAAATATACAGAAGATGTATTCCAATGAGACATGGACTCTACCATCAGCACAGCAGCAAACAGGTGCTATACTAGTTCTCCCAGATAATATTGGTCTATATCATGATGTTATTTCCAGGTGGGAGTCAATCACTACTAATGTGGTGGACTCAAAAATATGGAGTGACAATAGGACCAAAGTCCAATATGTCGAAAACCTCTTGGGAGAAACAGAAAAAAAGACTTTTATCCAATGGAGAATGATGTTTCCAGAACAATATGATAAGTTAGTCGGGATGGCTGATGAAACCCAGAATATACTAACACAAATCCGAAGGATAATTACTCTGGAAGATCCAGCTTCAGGATCAACCGTGGAACAGAATCAAGCTTACTTAGACCTGGAAAGACTGGTATGCCATGATACTAAAGATTTAATTTCATATATGAATGAATATAAAGTTTTGGCAGCCAAAACGGGGAGAATGTTCATAAATGAGGAACTTTCCAGCAAATTCTATAGAAAGATGCCACCTCTAATTGGCAGTTATCTTGAGAAGAAATTCCAGGAGAAGCATAAAGGAAACACAATTGGTGTGCTACCTCGAATACATAATGCTTACCAAGAATTGATGGAGATGTGTAAACAAGCATCTCTACAAAGAAGTCTAAAGGATCTTCAGTTTTGTTCTAAGATTCCTTTACCATACCACTACCAAAAACCCACAAGAAGATATAGCTTAAGAAAGGCAAAGTCTTACAAAGGGAAGCCTCATAAATCTCATGTGAGAGTCATCAAGAAGAAGTACCAGAATGATAGAGCTAAGGTACGTAAATGTAAATGTTTCATTTGTGGTGAAGAAGGTCATTTTGCACGAGAATGCAGGAATAAGGTTGGGAATAAAGAGCGAGTCGCAATGCTTAGTGAACTCGACCTGCCTGAGGAATTTGACGTCGTATCATTAGATCCAGAGGAAACGGACAGTGATGCAATTTGCAGTATCTCAGAGGGTGAACATGATACAGAACATTATTGTAGCCTGGTAACAAGTTCTTTACCTGAAACATTATTTGTGCTAATAGGGGAAACCCAAGGATGGCAGGTTCAGGTGGACATACCAGAAGAACAATATTTATGTGAGCATGAATTATAAAATTTTTAGAAACTAGGATATTTCAAAGGTTTGCGAAATTTCATGAGGATTTCCAAATTTAGAAATTCCTAAATCTAAAATTTATTATAATTGGAAAGTTTCCATAATTGAAATTTTTTCCAAAATTGAGATTATGACAAAGTTTTCCGCAAAACAATTATATGATTATGTCGAACACTAACCGGCTCTGATACCACTGTTGGGACCGGGTGCATGTTGACAAGGATACGGGTTCGTAAAATTTTAAATTTTTACGTGCATCGGAAGAATTAGCATAAAATAATTTCTTAAATTATTTTTACCACGTATCTAGCATGCAACCTTATGATGTATGGACATGATCATAAATTATAACTTTGCGGAAAAGTAAACTAATTTACTTTGTACCTCACGTAACTCGAAGAAAGGGACGAGATCCAACCGTAGCGTCCCTTGGAAGCTCCGCCTCTATTCGCGTCCACGTCGAGTTCTCTTCGGGATGACTTTGTAAAGTCACGAGTTTTGTGCCGACGAGAACTACTAGATTCTCTAAAGGCACAACTAGAAGATCAAGAGAAAAGATAGGAAACTAACCACCAAGAATCGGAATCTAAATTCCGGAAGGGGAGGAAGGAAGGAGACGCGATCCGCTTCTTTTTCTTCGAGGTCGTCTTGGTGGATGAAGCTTACGCCCACCTTGGGAGTTGCCCGGCCCTAGGGGAGGAGAGTGAGCCGGCCCTAGAGAGAGAGGGGCGCCGGCCCTAGAGAGAGAGAGGCGTGTAGAGAGAGAGAGAGAGGGAGCAACTAATCTCTTGATTAATTGATTGGGAATTCAAGGCTTGCATTTGGTTCCTTATATAGTTGCTTCTCCCTTGCCAAGTCTCTCTCTTAACGGAATTAACGGAATTAATTTTCATAAGAAATTTATCTTATAATCTTTCTTATGAATAATTCCGTTATGCCTAGTTTTATTATAACTAACTTTATAATAAAACAAATACTTCTCTCCTTTAATTATGGAATAAATTTTATAAGAAATTTATAAACTTTCTTATTATGAAAAAATCAATTCATAATTGATTTTATAAAATTAAAATAAACCATTCCATAGATCATTTTAATTTCCATAAAAAGAATAAATTTCTTTATACAAATTTATTTATCCATGATTTATAAAATAAATCGCGCTAGATTTATTTTATTAATTAAACCAAATAAATTGGTTTCTGCCCCTTGTTGTGGCCGGCCAAACCAAAGGGGGTTAACACCCTCTTTGGCCGGCCAAACCGAGCCGAACCGATCGCGAATTAAACTCATTTAATTCGCCCAATAAGCCTTCAAAAGACTTAGCCATTTTAAGTTTCCGTTGTGCCTCTGATTAACTCAGATTCGACTTATTTCTCTTGATTGGAAAATCCAATTTTCAACTCGTTTTAAATCCCTCGGATTACTCGTAGTGCGTGTGACTAAATAGGCTTTCGATTTATGTTGGCTGTCTATAATTAACCAATTATAGAACGGTCATGAGTGGCACCTAGTAGTACATCATGACCCCCAATTAATCGAAAGATCAACGGTTTGACCTCAGAAGTAATTCCAAAACCCTTCAGCAGCTCTAATGAATCGTGCCCCATTCCCTTCACCATCTTATACCCACTTGGTTCAGGACACGATCTATTTGTGTCAGTCCCCACTAGGCTGACTACGTCACACCTAGCCCAAGTAATGTCTTTCTCGTCCTTTGGATTTCTAATTACTCTCATGTATTTAAGAGACTCGCACTCTAAACATGATATTCTCTGGCCAGAGGCTTTGAGTAACAATTCGACGATCGGCCTGGGTATGCATCTCCTCGCAAGGAGTGGTGAATCCTTTGTAGGTTGTTCAAACATCTTCGGGCACTTCGGCTTATACCCAATCATCCTGGGTTCACACCTCCTTGGAGATGCTTGCTTAAGATATTAAAGTATAAGTCTCCATGACCAAGATGACTTGAACACCGCAAGTCAAAGGAACATCGCACTTAAGCTGCAGTAATAACTTCAGTGACATATCTTTATAGATTACCATATGAAGTTTTACAGCTAGTCACTCCAATGAACTAGTTCCCTTAACTAGCATCCATGTTTATCTCCGGACATCCCAATGTCACCAGCCAGTGAGAATCAGCTGATTAGAGAATAACCCATGCTAGTCTCAACAGAATTGATAGTGTCCGTATTTATCAATTCATCGACTAGGAATATTTTCAATACTTCACAATTGCACATTTAGAGATAATCACTAGTTGTGATCCCATCACAAATTCTCTTATGCTGTGAATTGTATTGCGGACATTTAGTAGATGAGTTTAAGATCCCAATCAAATACACAAACATGTATACTCAAATAGTGAATTATCATTTATTAAAATAAATGTTTACAATCATAAGGCGATTGCCTTAGGACACTTCTCTCATTAACAACTAGGCACACTCAGATTTGCAATGGATCACGAACTAAGTATCGACTTAATTCTGCATTGTTTGCCCAAGGATTACTCACAGTTTGTGATGAACTATCGGATGAATAAACTGGAGACTACCATTCCTGAGTTGCTTAACCTGATGAAGACTGTAGAGCCTTCTGTAAAGCAGGATCAGAAGACGGTACTGTTAGTTGGTTCCTCAAAAAATGGCTCTAAGAGGAAGCCCAAAGAACAAAATTGTAACGCCCGCTTTTTTTTTCCATCAACTGCGTTACGTTAACATGCTTAGGGCATGTAGACATCATAAGGCAGCGGAATAACTTTAACTTGTACATGCCCTATTACCATTCTTAACTTAATGACATGGGAACCTTAGCATATTAACTTTGAACTTAAGCATCATATCATGTCATACATAACATCATATCATAAGGTTCCAGAAGTCATTATTCAAACATATAAGTAACCAAGGTGAAGTTCTAGCATAAACAGTAAACATATGGTTTCCTGGGCCAAGTCACTACTACACACATGCGTTCTTGCCCTCCTGCTGCTTCCATCATTGTCCCCTTGAATGATCTGCGGTATAAGGAAATAAGACTATAAACACACATGCTTAGTAAGACTCTTTCCTACTCACAAAAACCATTCATCATTCATCATCTCATAATGAGCACATGAAACATTAACATACTTGGTGCTCTACTTAGAACATAACATCTTACATCACTTATCGTATACATAGCATGGCATGAACATAAACATAGTAAACATTCTAAACATGGCATGATACATGGCATAAACATAAATATAGTAAACATTCTAAGCATGGCATGATACATGGCATAAACATAAACATAGTGAACATTCTAAGCATGGCATGATACATGGCATAAACATAAACATAGTGAATATTCTAAGCATGGCATGATACATGGCATAAACATAAACATAGTGAACATTCTAAGCATGGCATGATACATGGCATAAACATAAACATAGTGAACATTCTAAGCATGGCATGATACATGGCATAAACATAAACATAGTGAACATTCTAAGCATGACATAATACATAGCATAAACATAAACATAGTGAACATTCTAAGCATGACATAATACATGGCATAAAACCTATCATATCATATGAACATCTTCTTAACATAATCATGGCATAGTTCATTCATTCTCATGCATACTTCTTAACATGAAACGTAAGCATAAAATCTTATCACATAGCATAATGCATAACATGAATGGATGCATGAGTGGAATGCATATACATAAGGATGCTTAACTTTTAAAAACATACTTTTAAATGCTTAAACATAATCATCATAACATCATTTGGGGTCCCCGGCTTGTACCACATACATACATCATAGCGCGCATCCCTAGTAAGTCCGAGGTCGCGAGCCCCGACCTACTAGGGTAAGGACAGCATAGTTGGTAGTCCCCGAACCGAGGCGTTCTTAAGGTGCCCATCCCTGTTGCACAGCTCCGGTAGTGCCAGAACCGTGGACAGCTTCGGTAGTCCAAAACCGGGGCGTTCTTAAGGTGCCCATCCCTTGGACCCAAACTTCGGTCCGGTACAAGCCCATACATAAAGTAAAATACTTTTCATGTTTCATCATTCATAAGACATTCATAGAATAACCATGTTACATAAAGCATGACTTAACACATGCTTGTCCTTTCATTGTTCATTCTTATTGCATAACATCATGATGCCTGTAAGGCATGAGCATTATCTTCATTCATAAACATGGTATGCATCTTCTTTCATAAGCATGACATGCATCTTTATTCATACAACATGGCATGCATCATTCTTATCATGAACATAAACATAATATACTTATCTTGGTATCGTTCTTATCATGAACCTAACATAACATACCTATCATAGCATCATTCTTATCGTGAACATAAACCTATCATACTTATCATGGCATCATTCATATCATGAACATAAACCTATCATACTTATCATGACATCATTCATATTATGAACATACACAATAACTTAACATGGTTCTTAACATAACATGAGCATATAACTTAGCATGGTTCTCTACATCACGTAAGCATACATAGGTAGGATTTCCATAACATTCTACCTACCATTCAAATACATGGCCTAAAACATAAACATCCATAGTAACCCTATTAAGCATGGCATCCAGTCATAACCTAAACATGAAACATAAAGCATGATGCTTAAACCTTAGGGTCATGGTTAACATGATTCCTACCACATGCTTGATCCTATACATATAAATACTTTATGGTAAACATGAACCATCATTCTTTGAACCCTAACTCCACTCCCAAACCCTAGATCCAAGGCTTGGCCAAAACTTCTAAGGTGGAGTTCCCTCAATTCCATAAACATGTAATATAGCATAAGGTAAAGGAACAACTATACATTATTTATAAGACCATAGGAAGTCCTTGGGGCTCATGATTAGGGTTAACCCTAACCTTTAGGCCACTTTCCTAGGGCTGGCCGAAACTTATAAGGCCATGGGGGTATGGAAAAATTCCATTAAAATCCCCCAATCAATCATAAAACACTAATCACATCTTACCATAGAGTCATTGGAGCCCTTACTTGAAATAAATCATAACTTTTACCCTATTAACCCTTCTTAGCCGAAACTTATAGAGTCTCTAGGCCATGTGAAAATTCACATAATCACCCTCCATCACCCTTATATCATGACAACACATAAAAATATATACTTGAAGTTTAGGACTCAACCCTAACCTTTGGGTCCTTGTGGTTGGCCGAAACTTATAGGGTCTCTAGGGTACTCCAAAAATTCTCAAAAATTGTATTAAATCTCTAGACATCATGAGAGTACATTAAACAACATGATTTGGATTTTTATCATCATTTTAGACCAAGAATCCCATGGGCCGAAACCTATAAGGTTAGATTCATGGGTTTCCTTTGGTTTTTCCAACATAAACATCATATACAACTTTCATATCATGTTAATCTTCAAGAAAAGCCATTATACCATAGGTGAGGGAGTCTTACCTTGGTGGATCTTGATTTTTAGACCTTAAAAGAGAAGGAAATGGTAAGTCCCTTGAACACTTGAACCCCCTTGCCCTTGTATCCTTGGAAAACCTTTTGATCTTGGTGATGAGACCCTCTTGTGGAGCTTTTCCAAAGGAAAATCTCCCCTATGGTGTTCGACTAGAATGAGGAAGGAGGGAGGAAGAAAATGCAAGTAATGGAAGGAAGAAGTAACTCCCAAACCCCCCTATTTATCACCCATTAAGGAGGTAAATGAAGAGTCTCTCCATGACCCTTCATCTTCTTCTAAGCCTTAACCAATATCCACTTCATTTCCTCATAATATTCCCTTACTAGATGAGTTGGTTAGAGCCTACATGGTTGTACAAGAGGTCCAAGGTTCAATCCTTGGTAAATGTACAATTTTTCCCACTTATTTTATTTTATTTTCCTAGTAATTTTCGAAAATCCTAAAAAAATCCCCCATAATTATGTTAATATTTCTTATTAAAATCCCTTCATATTTCTATAAATTTTTACCTAAAATTCACCAATAATCATGGTACTAAAAAGCCCATATAAGGCCCATTAATACTTAGTTTTCTCAATTTAATTGAGAAAATATGGATTTCTAGGCCAAATTTTATATAATTATTTCTAGGTCCCTCGGAAAATTATTTATACATGCTCAATATTTTAAGAAAATATTAAGAGAATTTTCGGGTCGTTACAAAAATAAGGGAAGGAATAAAAAGGCCAAAAAGATTGAAAGGGCACCAAAAGGCACTTGCCATCACTGCGGCAAGGAGGGCCACTGGCGAAGAAACTGCAAGGTTTATCTTGAGTCCTTGAAGAAGAAGGCATCCGATGCTCCATCCTCTTCAGGTATTTTCGTTATTGAATGTCACTCTATTTCCTCGGACACCTGGGTACTTGATACTGGGTGTAGCTCACATATATGTAATGACATTAAGGGGCTAAGGAATAGAAGAAGACTCGTTAAGGGAGAAGCGAATTTGCGAGTTAGAAATGGATCAAAGATTGCTGCTATTGCCATCGGAACATATTTGCTAAAGCTCCCTACTGGACTTGTCTTAGAATTGGATAATTGTTATTTTGTTTCTTCGTTAATAAAGAACATTGTATTTATTTCATGCTTGAATGAAAAGGGTTATCATTTAACTTTTAGTAACAATTGCTGTTACATAACTTTAAATGGTGTTCTTTATGGGACCGGAACTTTATGCAATGGTATCTACACGTTAGATTTATCCGGTGACGTATTCAATATTGAAGTTAGCAACAAACGTGCTCGAATAGATAATCAAATAGACTCCTATATGTGGCATTGTCGTCTTGGCCATGTAAGTAAGAAACGCATGACCAAATTACACCGATGTGGAATTCTGGAATCATTTGAACCCGGTTCATTTGATACATGCGAATCATGCTTAAAAGGCAAGATGACCAAATTACCCTTTTCCGAAAAAGGTAAACCAGTGGGAGAATTGCTTGGTCTAATACATACTGATGTATGTGGACCAATGTCAACTCTTGCACAAGGAGGCTATAGCTACTTCATTACCTTTATCGATGATCACTCACGATTCGGGTATGTGTTCTTAATGAAACACAAATCTGAAGCTTTTGAGAAATTCAAAGAGTTTAGAAGTGAAGTAGAGAAACAGCTTGGCAAAAGTATTAAGATACTTCGATCCGATCGGGGTGGTGAATACATAAGTCAAGAGTTTCAAGATTATCTTAGGGACAATGGGATATTGTCTCAATGGACTCCGCCATATACACCACAGCATAATGGTGTATCTGAGAGGCGTAACCGAACCTTGATGGATATGGTTAGATCTATGATGAATCATGCAACTCTTCCAAAATCCTTTTGGGGCTATGCGCTTAAGACAGCTATTTACTTACTAAACAGAGTCCCGACCAAGTAGTCTCTACTACTCCATATGAGACGTGGAATAGTAAGAAACCTCATTTATCTCACCTAAAGATATGGGGTTGTCCTGCTTATGTAAAGCGGACTGTATCAGAGAAATTAGATGCTAAGTCTGATAAATGTCTATTTATTGGATACCCTAAGGAAACGAAAGGTTACTAATTCTATCATCCCTTGGAATATAAGGTGTTTGTTTCAAGGTATTCTGTATTTCTAGAAAAAGAATTTCTTTTACAAGAAAACAGTGGGAGTAGCATTGAACTTGAAGAAGTTCAAGAAACTCCAATAGACATTACAGAGACACCTAGTCTAGACCCACAACCAATAACTCATAATGATGAGCTATCAGTTGAACCTAAAACAACACCACTTCTTCGTAGGTCTGATAGGACACGCAATATTCCAGAGAGATACGGATCTCTCATAAGTGAATCGAACGACGTGTTACTCATTAACGATGATGAACCTATCAGTTATGAAGATGTTCTGAAAAATTCAGAAAGGGATAAATGGCTTGAAGCCATGAAGTCAGAAATGGATTCCATGTACAAAAATCAAGTATGGGACTTGGTTAACCCACCTGAAGGGATTAAGCTCATAGGGTGCAAGTGGGTTTCCAAGAAGAAAACCGACATGGAAGGTAATGTTGTTACCTTTAAGGCTAGATTAGTGGCAAAAGGATATCGTCATAAATAAGGAATTGATTATGACGAAACCTATTCGCTAGTAGCTATGCTTAAATCCATTCGGATGCTCCTGGCCATAGCAGCTCATTATGATTACGAGATATGGAAAATGGATGTGAAAACAGCTTTCCTTAATGGAAACCTGCTTGAGGATGTATACATGATACAACCTGAAGGTTTCACATCGGTTAATAAAACCAAAGTATGCAAGCTTCGACGATCCATATATGGACTAAAGCAAGCATCCAGGAGCTGGAACATCCGTTTTGATGAGACAATCAAAGAGTTTGATTTCTCACAAAATCCTGACGAACCTTGTGTGTACAAGAAGGTTAGTGGGAGTGCAGTCGTATTCCTAGTGTTATATGTCGATGACATATTACTTATAGGAAACGATATATCAGTCTTATAGTCAGTTAAAATTTGGTTGTCCAAAACTTTCTCCATGAAAGACCTAGGAGAAGCAACCTATATCCTTGGGATTAGAATCTATAGAGATAGATCAAAACGGTTGCTTGGTCTTTCGCAGTCTACATATATAGACCGAGTGCTAGAATGGTTTAGCATGTCGGAATCCAAGAAAGGTTACCTTCCCATCAGGCATGGGATCAACCTTTCGAAGTCTATGTGTCCACGCACAGAAGACCAGAGGATTTGTATGAATAAGATTCCTTATGCATCCGCGATAGGATCTATCATGTATGCTATGTTATGTACTAGGCTCGATGTATCGTATGCTCTGAGCGTCACAAGTAGATACCAGTCTGATCCAGGAATGGATCATTGGGTGGCTGTCAAGACAATCCTCAAGTACTTAAGAAACACTAAGGATGTGTTCCTAATATATGGAGAAGGTGATATGGTAATACGTGGGTATACAGATGCCAGTTTCCAGACAGATAAGGATGACTCCAAATCTCAGTCCGGATACGTATTTATTTTGAATGGAGGCGTAATAAGTTGGAAGAGTTTCAAGCAAGACACCGTAGTGGATTCTACCACGGAAACGGAATATATTGCAGCTTTGGAAGCAGCAAAGGAAGCAGTTTGGATCAAAAGTTTATCTCAGAACTTGGTGTGGTTCCAACCATTGATGAAGCAATACCAGTTTACTGCGACAACAATGGAACTATTGCACAAGCAAAGGAACCAAGGTCTCATCAGCGATCCAAACATGTACTTCGCCGCTATCATCTGATCAGAGAGATTATAAGTAGGAATGATATACAAATTGAGAAAATTCCCACTGAAAGGAATTTAGCGGATCCTTTAACTAAGGCCTTGCCTCAAAGTAAGTTTGAGGGTTATGTTAGAGCCTGTGGTATTGAGTACTGTAGCGATTGGCATTAGGCCAGTGGGAGTTTGTTAGTGATATGAGAGAAGTGTCCTAAGGCAATCGCCTTATGATTGTAATCATTTATTCTAATAAATGAATATTCACTATTTGAGTATACATGTTTATGTATTTGATTGAGATCTTAAACTCATTTACTGAATGCCCGTAATACAATTCACAGCATGAGAGAATTTGTGATGAATTCACAACTAGTGATTATCTCTACATGTGCAATTATGAAGTATTGAAATTGTCTCTAGTCGATGAATTGATAAATATGGACACTATCAATTCTGTTGAGACTAGCATGAGTTATTTTCTAATCTGCTGATTCTCACTGGCTGGTGACATTGAGATGTCCAGAGATAAACATGAATGCTAGTTAAGGGAACTAGTTCATTGGAGTGACTGGCTGTAAAACTTCATATGGTAGTCTACATATAGATATGTCAATGAAGTTCTTACTGCAGCTTAAGTGCGATGTTCCTTTGACTTGTGGTGTTCAAGTCATCTTGGTCATGGAGACATATACTTTGACATCTTAAGCAAGCGTCTCCAAGGAGGTGTGGACCCAGGATGATTGGGTATAAGCCGAAGTGCCCGAAGATGTTTGAACAACCTACAAAGGATTCACCACTCCTTGTGAGGAGATGTATACCCGAGGCCTATCGTCGGATTGTTACTCGAAGTCTCTGGCCAAAGCATGACATGTTCAGAGTATGAATCTCTTAAATACATGAGAGTAATTAGAATCCGTAGGACGAGAAAACGTTACTCGGGCTAGGTGTGACGTAGTCAGCCTAGTGGGGACTGACACACATAGACCATGTCCTGAACCAAGTGGGTATAAGATGGTGAAGGAAATGGGGCATGATTCATTATAGCTGTTGAAGGGTTTCAGAATTGTTTCTGAGGTCAACCGTTGATCTTTCGATTAATTGGGGATCATGATGTACTACTAGGTGCCACTCATGATCGTTCTATAATTGATTAATTATAGACGGCCAACTTAAATCGAAAGACTATTTAGTCACACGCACTATGAGTAATCTGAGGGATTTAAAATGAGTTGAAAATTAGATTTTCCAATCAAGAGAGATTAACTTTGGTCGAGCCAAACGATAAGTCGAATTTGAATTTTCAGAGACGCATCGGAAGCGTAAAATGGCTAAGTCTTTTGAAGACTTAATAGATGAATTAAATAAGTTTAATTCATTGGGGCTTGGCTTGGATGGGCCAGCCAAAGAGGGCCTCCATCCTCTTTTCTTGGCCGGCCACAACAAAGGGAGAGAACCAAGTTTTTGGTTCAATTTATAAAATAAACCAAGTGTGGTTTGTTTTATAAAATTATGGATGATATAAATTTTTATACAATAAACCAAGGTTTGGTTTATTTTTCATGGAAAGTAAAATGAACCATGGATTGGTTTATTTTATAAAATCAATCATGGATTTATTTACCATGATAAGGAAATTTATTCCATAGGAGAGAAGAGACTTGATTGATTTTTTTTATCATGAATTAAAATATGATTTTAACCATGATATAAAATCAAACTTGGCATGATGGAATAAGTTATTCCATATTTGAGAGGCTTGATGGTTGAGAGGCCACTATATAAAGGACCCAAGGCAAGGCTTGGGTAATAATCGAAGAGATGAAGGCATAGGCTCTCTCCCTCTCTTTCTCTCCATCTCTTCTCCCCTTCTTGCCGTGCGCCAACCAGCCCCAAGAAGGAGCACCAGCCGACCGCCCCTGCCCTTTCCCTGCCAACCACCACCTGCTGCCGGAGAAGGAAGCTCCGGCCATCTCTTGGCCGGAAGAAGGTGCTACCAGAATTAGAGTTTGCCGCAAGGATCTTTTTGCCGCAAGCCTCTTCTTTTGCTTCGCCAGAATTTTGATTCCTGCCATCCTTTTGTGGTTAGTCTTCCGACTTCTCTCTTGGTTTTTCTTGTCACGTTCTCGGAGAATCTTGTAGTTCTCTAGAACATGAAACTCGTGGCTTTGCGAAGTCATCCCGAAGATACTCGGCGTGGACGCGAATAGAGGCGGAGCTTCCAAGGGTCGCTTACGGTTGGATCTCATCCCTTCCTTCGAGTTACGCGAGGTAATACGTAAATTAGTTTATGTTTCTGCAAAATTTAAATATATGATCATGTCTACACAAGATAAAATTGCATGCTTAGATGTGTGGTTAAATAATTTGAGAAATTATTTTGCTAAACCTTCCGCTGCACGTAATTAATTTTAAAATTATGAACCCGCATCCATGTCAACATGCACCCGGTCCCAACAGATAGTGCTACACAGTGTTTTTTTTGCTGCACCAACTCACTAGACTATTTCGTAAAGTTGGCAGCTTCCACTTGTACTTTTTCTATCTAATTTACAACCAGCATAGTCAGAATCCGAGTATCCTGACAAGTCAAAGGTTGAGGTCCTAGGATACCAAATCCCTACATTTAGGGTGCCCTTAACATATCTTAGTATTCTTTTTAGGGCTGCTAAGTGTGTTTCCTTAGCACAGGTTTGGTATCTAGCACACATTCCTACAGCAAAAATGATGTCAGGTCTGCTGACTGTAAGGTACAGTAGACTTCCAATCATACTCCTATAAAGTTTAAGGTCTACTGGTTTACCATCAGGGTCACTATCTATTTTTACATTTGTTGCCATGGGGGTACTTATGCTTTTGGAGTTGTCCATTTTGAACTTCTTTATTAACTCCTTAGCATATTTGGATTGATGGGCATAGTTTCCATCCCTAGTTTGTTTGATTTGTAACCCTAGAAAGAAGTTGAGCTCACCAACTAAGCTCATTTCAAATTCATTTTTCATTATTTTAACAAATTCCTTTAAGAAATTTGTGTTGGTGGACCCAAAGATTATGTCATCGACGTAGATTTGGGCTATAAAGATTTCTTTTCCTAAGGTCTTAATAAATAGGGTTGAGTCAATTTGTCCTTGTTTAAATTCTTTCGAAATTAGGTAGGTTGATAAGCATTCATACCAGCCCTAGGTGCTTGCTTTAGTCCATAAAGTGCTTTAGTGAGCTTGTAAACATGGTCAGGTCTTTCTAAGTCCTCAAAACCGGGGGGTTGTCCTACATAGACTTCTTCCTTAATAAATCTATTTAAAAAAGCTGACTTTACATCCATTTGGTAGAGTTTAAATCTTTTATGGGATGCAAAGGCTAGCAACAACCTAATGGACTCAAGTTTAGCTACTGGGGCATAGGTTTCATCATAATCTAACCCTTCTACCTGACTAAACCCTTTAGCTACTAAGCGGGCTTTGTTTCTCACTATTTCTCCTTGATCATTTAGCTTATTCCTAAACACCCACTTAGTATCAATAATGGATTTGCCCTCAGGTTTAGGTACTAGTTCCCAGACTTGGTTCCTCCCAAACTGGGCTAACTCTTCCTGCATAGCTATGATCCAATCTGGATCGGGTAAGGCTTTCTCTATAGTCTTAGGTTCAATTTTTGAAATCAGTGCTATTTGACTAAGGTTTCTATAGGAGGACCTAGTTCTGACTCCTAAAGTTGGATCACCCACAATTTGATCAGTTGGGTGACTGAGTCTGGGTTTCTTGGTTTTTCTAGAACTTGGTTCAGCCTCAGGTCCGGCCGGTCAGTTTGGTTCAGTATTCGGTTCAACTACTTGGGTTGGCTCAATTATCACTTGACTCAATAGTTGGTTCTATAGTTAGTTCATTTAGGGGTTCAATTAAAGGTTCAACAGTTTGTTCATTATCTTCTTGATCAGTATTTGATGAATTTAGATCTGGATTATCATATTTTGAGTTAATTTCTTCATCAAATATTAGATTTGTTGTTTCTTCAATTTTCTTAGTTTGTTTGTTGTAAACCCTATAGGCTCTACTTGTTGTTGAATATCCTAAGAAGATGCCTGGGATTGACTTAGACTGGAATTTACCTAGATAGTCTTTGGTGTTTAGGATATGGACTTTGCACCCAAAGACCCTTAGGTAATGTAGGTTTGGAAGTCTATGGTACTATAATTCATAGGGTAATTTATTATGTCGTTTGTTAATTAGGACCCTATTTTGTATTTAGCAAGCCGTACTAATTGCTTCTGCCCAAAATTGGTTAGCCAGGTTAAATTCATTGAGCATAGCCCTAGCGGCTTCCTGTAGGGTTCTATTTTTTCGTTCAACTATCCCATTTTGCTGGGGGGTTCTTGGATACGAAAATTCGTGTATATACCCATTTACCTTACAAAACTCCTCGAATCGTTGATTTTCAAATTCTCCCCCATGGTCACTCCTAAGTCTTTTGATTTTGGTATCGTTTTGATTTTCAATTAACTTACAAAAATCACTAAATAGGTTTAGGGTTTCATCTTTGGTTTTTAGAAACCTAACCCAGGTAAACCTAGAGTAATCATCAACAATTACTAAGCAGTACCGGTTTCCGCTTAGTGACTTTGCTCCATGTGAATCAAATAGGTCAAGGTGCAGGAGCTCAAGTGTGGTTTGAGTTAGATCAGATTGAATTAGTTTGTGATTGGACCTGGTTTGTTTACCTGGATTACATGATTTACATATTAAGTTTTCATGGTTCTTAATTTTAGGTATACCTTTAATTAGGCCAAGTTGGGTGATTTTTGAAATTAATCTTAGATTAGTGTGACCTAATCTCCTATGCCAGAGGTTTGATTCTTCTAACTGAGTTAACATGCATTTAGGTACTAAGGGTAGGTTTATGGTGTAAACATTATTTTTCCTAGAGCCCTTAAGCATGATTTCTGAGTCTTGCAAGTTTCTAATCAGGCAGTTAGAGTTGGTGAAGGTAACTACATAGCTAGTATCACATAATTGACTTATGCTAAGCAGGTTAAATTTAAAATCTTCAACCAAAAGAACCTTTTTAATAACAAAGTCAGATTTAAGTTCAATGTTACCTGACCCAATCACCTTGAGTGTAGCATTGTTGCCAAATGCTACTGAGCCTAGGTTCTTAAACTTGATTTTGGTGAATTTCAATTTATCCCCAGTTATGTGTCTGGAGCACCTGCTATCCAACATCCATTGGTCCAAATCTTTATGTTCCTACACATAAAGAGTTTTGTTGATTTGGATCCAATTAGAATTAAGGATAGCCTAAATTGATTTTCACAGCCTAGTCTGTCTCACCCAATCTAGAGTTATCAATCACGTTAGCCTTAAGGGTTTTTGTGAGACAGGTTTTGAATAGACAGAATTATTTTGAAAAATCATGATTTATTTTGAAAAAGTTAAATTAATTTTGAAAATAATTGGTTTTGAATTTGAAAAAAATGTTTGAATCTACAATTAACTGAAAATTTGTGTTAGATTCGAATTTGACAAAGAATAATTTGAATTTGAATTTCAAATATTGGCTTCCAGGTCTTGGCGAGGCACTAGGCCTTCTTTGGCCGTAGCCTTATTGGATCATCAACCTTTTCTTTGACAAAGCCTTTTAATGAAATTTCATTTTCAAAATTGCTTTTTGAAAAATTCTGGTCTAACTAGTTTGGATCTTGGATCGATAGCTTCGGCTAGTTCCACCAGTCTAAAGAGACCAAGTAATGTATACTTGACCTTATTAGAAGAGGTTTCCCTAGCGTACTATCATCTCACCGCCACCCAATTCTATGTTGTTCAAATTTCAATTAATTGGTTTGGTCCTTAATCTAACCAGTCCTAGGTCTAAGCATGATAAATTGCAGAAAATAAATAGACAAGCAATCATGCAGTTTAAAACAGGAAAGGAAATTCATCTAACTATGAAAATTATTTTTAATTTGGCTCCCCCTGGACTAAAGCCACGATAATGGTTCGGCAAGATGTGAATCTTGTCCTTGGGGATCCAATACTGATTTGATCCAGTTTGTTTGTTCAAGCACAGTTTGGGTACCCATGCCTGAATTTTAGGTCCAGACTGATTCAGTACAGCATAGTAGACCTTTGTCTTGCCTTGGTTCGATAGCCTAACCCGGATCGATTTAGAACTGACTTCTGTTTTCCAAGGATCATGTCAAGACCCTTGGAACCAGAAGTGAATCGTTCTAATGCTGCTCTAAGGTTCATGACTTGAGTTTTCAAGGAGGAGTTCTCTTTCTCAAGTTTTTCAACTTGAGTAGAGGTTCCTTCTTGAACCTTCTCAGTTAAGGATCTAGAGTCAGCTCCCTCTTTCAGGAGTTTTACTTCCTGTCGTAGGGATTCGACTCAGATTTTGGCTTTCACCAAGTCACGAGAAAGGTAACTAATTAATTCAGTTAATTGAATTCTAGAAAATCCACTTACAGTGATTTCGCCGTCTTCTGAAAATGTGAGTTTGCCTTCGTCCGGTTCCGATTCTGACTCGATCTTGATTTCCTCCGAAGCAGTCAGAGCGAGCAGGTTCGACTGTGGGGCCTCTTCTTCTTCTTCAGAGGAAGACTCGTCCCACATTGCTTGAAGGACCTTCTTCCTTCTTGTTTTCTTTGTCACCTTCAGATTGGGGCATTCCGTCTTGTAGTGACCCTTCTTTTTGCATTCGTAACAGGTCACGTTTGGTTTGGTCTTTTCATTTGAAGGATCAGCTTGTTCTTCCTTCTTTCGGCTGGCTTTTCTTCTGTTGGACTGATTGTTCAATTCCTTGTAGTAGTTTCGGGCAAGCCGGACCAGCTTGGGTCGATCTCCTTCGCTGTCTTCTGAGTCTGAGTCTGAATTAGACTCGGGTGTAGGTTGAGGCTTCTTTTTGGTTATCTTTCCAGTTTTACCTGCAATAAAAGCAATGCCTTTCTCGGCCAGTGTGCAGTTAGTCTGCTCATGTAACTCAAGTTCAGAAAATAACTCATCTAATTTAATTTTAGACAAATCCCTTGAAACTTTATACGCATCTACCATAGATGCCCACAAAGTATTTCTCGGGAAAGCGTTAAGAGCATACCTTATCAGGTCACGATTCTCTACCTTGTGACCGATTGTGTGTAGACCGTTCATCAGCTCTTGAATTCTGGCGTGGAGCTGGGCTGCAGATTCGTTATCGTTCATCTTGATTGTGTAGAGCATGTTTAGTAGTAGGTCCCTCTTGCTAATTCGGGTGTTGGAGGTTCCTTCGTGCAACACAATTAGTTTACCCCAGAGTTCCTTTGCACTGTTGAATGGTCCCACCCGGTTCAGCTCTTTGGTTAGGCCGCATTGGAGTGTCTGGGTTGCTTTAGCATTGGCCTCAATTTTTCTTTTGAGTGAGGCGTCCCATTCGGTGTAAGGTTGTGGCACTCCTTCAGAATTTCTTGGGATTTCTAGACCGGATTGGATAATTATCCACATGTCCACCTGAGTATTTAGGTGGACTTCCATCCTACTCTTCTAGTAGGAGAAATCCTCCCCACTGAAGAGTGGTGGTCTGGCGGTACTGAAGCCCTCTTGCATGGCCATTTAGGAATTATTCTGAAACAAAGATAAGGAAAAAAAATGTCCCAAGACTTGGTCTTGGATTAGCAGTGCGAGAAGAACAAAAAAAATTTCTATCGAGTGGTGTTGCACCAACCTCGATTAACGATAAAAAAAATTCGATCGAAGAAAAAAAATTATTTCGTAAAAATCCGAAAAAGTCTCAAATTGATGGTTGCACCAAATTTGAGCTTCCCCGCTCTGATACCACTTATTGGATCGAGAAAATATGATAGAGAGGGGGGGGGTGAATATCGTGAAAACGTTTCGGATAAAACTTTAAGAGAATACGCAGCGGAAATTAAAAACACACACAAGGAACACAAGCATTTTTACTTGGTTCGGAGTCGCGGTCGGCTCCTACTCCAAGGCCCACGGTCCTTGTAACGCCCCAAAATTCCCATTTTTAGTTCTTAAAGTCCCTAGAATTATTTAAAAATGGTTTAGAAATATTCTAGATATTTTTAGGGATTTTTAGAATATTTTTATGGAATTTTCCGAGTTCGTTTAGTATATAAAAAAAAAGAAAAACGTTTAAGGGCAGCCGGGGGTTCGAACCCGCGACCAGCAAGAGACCAGGCAAGCACGCGACCAGCCAGGCTAGGGTATCAAGCACAGCAAAGGGTGGAGAGAAATATATTTAAGGTGTAGTTAGGTCGATCCGCCCCATAAGTATAAATAGATAAGTTAAGAGAGGAAATTAGAATTTTGGGTTTCTCTTCCTCACCCTAGCCGCGCGAAGCAGCCTCTCCCTCTCACGCACGCACGCCCAAGCCCTTCTCCTCTCTTCCAAGGGGCGCCGGCCAAGGAGGGATCAAAGAAAGCGGAGCGTTGTATTCGTCTCGACGAGGAGAACGCGTAGGCGCGAAGAATTCTCCGAGATTTCAAGTTTCTCCCGAGTCCTAGACGTCAATCTTGGTTGTAAGTCCAAGATATCAATGTAAGTACTGCTCACCTGCAGTAAGAGGCGGTTTTTCCGCAAGAATTTCCCTTAAAAGTTTTTAAAAGAGATATTTACTTCTTGTTAAGATTTTTGCATGTGATCTTAGTTCATTATATGCTTATATATTTTATTGAGTGCCCTATATGAGGTTAGGGTCCAAGAAAAGCTATGAGAAAAGAAAAGAGAAGATAAAGATAAGAAAAGAAAAGGCCAAGGCCTTAAGAAATCCCCAAAAGTCAAGACTTAGGGATTTTAGCACGCAAGGTGCTCGAGAAAATGCCAAGGCATTTACAGATAAGAAAAGAAAAGGCCAAGGCCTTAAGAAATCCCTAAAAGTCAAGACTTAGGGATTTTAGCACGCAAGGTGCTCGAGAAAATGCCAAGGCATTTACAGATAAGAAAGAAAAGAAAGAAAAGCTATTTTATTTTTCTAAGGCCAGTACCCGGCGTCCAAGGGCGTCGTTAAAGAAATCCAGGTGTCCAATTCCAAGGTCTTGGCCCTGGTAGACCAAGGTCTGCTCTATTAGGATTGGTGGCTCGCTACCCCAACCTTTTAGGGAACGCGCATGAGATGGTACTTACGTCTTCAGTGGATCCAAGTGATTATTATTTTCAAGTATATGCTTTAGCAAAGTTTCCAAAGTTTAAAGAGTTTTCAAAAAGTTAAAGAATAGCTAAAGTTTCAAGTTGAGCCAAGAAAAGTAAATTGAGATTTATTAGTGCTTGAGTATGCATGTTTTGAATTATACATGTTCTTAGTTTTCTTCCAAGCATATAAGTATCTCATATGATTTTCATATTGTTCAAGAAGCATGTTTGCACATTTCGAGATTTTTGTGAGCTAGATAGTACTTACTAAGCTTTTTGCTTACTAGTTGCATTTCCTCTTACTGCAGATAAAGGTAAAGGCAAGCAATTCTGAAGGAAGGCGACGAGGCGGTGCTGAGTAAAGTGTGTGTGGTGGCTGATTTTGGAGAGATCTTTGAGACGAGACAATTTAGTTATTTGAATTACAATGTTTTAGTTTATCCAATTTCAAGTTCTTGCTTTATGGAGTTTAGCGAACATTTAAGCTTTGGATAGTTTTACATGCTCAATTTCTTAGAGTAAAGATTCCATGTCATTTCATTTAGCCTACATATCCTTATGATTGCATTGGATGAGTAAAAGTGTGAGTAGTTGGAAATATTGATACTTTGTTGGAGAAATAGATGTTTGTGCCAAAATAGTATTAATTCCTCTTTGAATCAAGTTTTTATTGCTTAAATATGCTTAGAAAAGTTGCATTCATGTTTCATAATGCTTTAGCAAGGTTATAGAACATGTATTTGGTGTTATGAATGCATAGGAGTCAAAATTGGTACAAACTCTATTGTTAAAGTTCATATAAACTCGAATAGCTCATTTTCTTCCGCAAAAGTCCTAATTTCAAGTTTATGGATTCATTTTGATTGGCTAAATTGTTTAGAAAACTGACATAGAGTATAGAAATGGTGTCATGATTCTATATGGTTCGAAAGTATAGGTTTGGTGGAGTTTTGAAGCAAGTGCCGAAACCTGAAAATTCAGATTTCAGGCCTATCAGTCGACTGATACAGTATCAGTCGACTGATACCCGAAAGTTGAGTTGGGTGAGGCAGGTTTCAATAAGTATCATTTTACGAGTTTTTGAGAAAGAAAGTGTGACATGGTATCATGCATGACTACTTAAGTTAGAATATCATTCTTAGATGAATTAAAAAGAAAAAAAAAGATTTCCGCATTTCTATTAGTCGTGCATTAGAGTCGAGAAGTAGACAAAAGTAACGATCCGTTTAAGGCAGGAGAAGGCGGGTCGCTACAGGTGGTATCAGAGCAGTTCCCATTCTCCAGCATCACACACACATCAGCATCAACCTTGCCATCTTCAAGTAAGAAAGTTTTAAGTTTCAGTTTTTCCTATTGCTCCTTTACTTAATTGCAGTATAGAGAAATGCTTAAGTACTTACTCATATGTGCATAGAACAAGGAAGCATGTTTAATACCTTAGTATCACGGAATCATGTTAATCCCTAGAATGGATATTAGAGAAATGCTTAAGTACTTACTTGATTTGCCCAAAAGTAAGTTTTGGGATTATGGCACGCAAGGTGCTTGATAAAAGTTTTGAGTAAGACCAAGGTCTTACTAAGCCCTAGAACGAGTTCTAGGACTAAGAAATGAGATAAGAATCAAGACCAAGGTCTTGTTATATCCTAAAGCAAGTTTGGGAACATTACCGTTAAGTGTTAAGTTATACATTTGAGGACGCCTAGAAAGGCCCAAAACGAGGAGCAAGTTCCTAGAGGGCAAGATGTAACAAAGTCAGTACCACCACCAAATCTCCTAGAGGTGGTGGCTCGGGAGAGTAAGGCAAGAAGCATACCTCATTCAGTAGAAGAAACTGAAGCCAGGGAATTTCCCAGGCACAAGTAAACCATGGGATGCTTAAGCATGGTTCAAAACGTTGGAAAGAATAGTAGGGCTACTGGACTGGCATGAGGTAGAGAAGATAAAGTGTGCATCTTTCTGTCTTACGGGAGATGCTAGAATATAGTGGAAGGGAGTCAAGGCCAAGAGAAATGTCAGCCAGATGACATGGGCCGACTTCGAGACTGAGTTCTTCGAAGAATACTTTCACATGCAAGTAACCAACAAGCATTACGATGAATTCACGGAGTTCAGACACGGAGAACTATCCGTGGATGAAGCAGTGAAGATGTTTAAGCGGTTAGCTCATCCGTGCCCAGAGCTAGTTAGCACAGAAAAAGAGATAGTTAGGCTAATGCTCAAGATGTTAAGGCCTGAGATAGCGTTAAAGAGGGCTAGCAGTGTTAAGAGGTCACAAACCTCCGAAGAACTAATACGTGGTGCTTTGATCACTGAGCACTACTTAAACAGTATAAAGGCCACCAGAAAGGTTGAACGATGAAGTTCTTAACAACCTTACCATCAGGGGAAGAAATGGCCTCTACTCAGAGGCTAAGGGCAGTACCAATCTGGATTTCCAACCGAGAGCTCTATAGTGACTGGATAGTCCTTGAGATGAAGGATTATGATGTCATGTTAGGGATGGATTTCTTCAGTAAGTACAGCGCTTCAGTGGACTGCCGTAGAAGGAAGGTGGTTTTCAGCCCAGAAGGAGAACCACCATTCGAGTTCCAAGGAGCCCCAAAGAGGAAGACTCAGAAATTCCTCTCAGCCTTGGCAGCCCACCAGATGCTAGAGCAAGGGTGTGCTGGTTTTCTTGCACACGTGTGGACTCAGAAGCAAAGAAAGAACTCAAGCAGGAGGATGTACGGGTAGTCTGCGAATATCCAGAAGTATTCCCAGAAGAACTACCTGGACTACCGCCCAACAGGGAGGTGGAATTTGAGATTGAGCTGGTGCCAGGTACCGGTCCGGTCTCAAAAGCCCCATATCGTATGTCTCCTGCAGAGCTGAAAGAATTACAAGAGCAACTCCAGGAGCTACTAGACAAGGGCTTCATCCGCCCGAGTCATTCACCCTGGGGAGCCCCTGTACTTTTCGTCAAGAAGAAGGACGGATCTATGCGTCTGTGCATAGACTACAGAGCTTTAAACAAGGTAACTATCAAGAACAAGTACCCTCTTCCCAGAATTGATGACCTATTCGATCAGTTGAGAGGTGCTACAGTGTTCTCGAAGATAGATCTGCGTTCTGGGTATCATCAGCTAAAGGTTAAAGAAAGTGACATCCCCAGAACGGCCTTCAGGACAAGATACGGCCACTACGAATTTGTAGTGATGCCTTTTGGAGTAACCAATGCTCCAGCAGTCTTCATGGAGCTGATGAACCACATCTTCAGGGAATATCTCGATAAATTCGTCATTGTATTTATTGATGATATTCTCATATACTCACAGACTCCAGAGGACCATGCTACACACTTGAGGATAGTGCTGCAGATCCTTCAGCAGGAGAAGCTCTATGCAAAATTCTCAAAGTGTGAGTTTTGGCTAGATCAGGTGACCTTCCTAGGTCACATTGTATCCAAAGAAGGCATTCAAGTTGATCCAGCCAAGATAGAAGCAGTCAGCAACTGGTGTAGACCCAAGAATGCCAGTGAAATCAGAAGCTTCTTAAGCCTGGCAGGATATTACAGAAAATTTGTGGGACTTTTCCAGGATAGCCTCTCCTCTCACAGCCTTGACCAGAAAGGACAAGAAGTTTGAATGGTCAGATAAATGCGAGCACAGTTTTCTAGAGCTGAAGAAGAGACTGACCAGTGCTCCCATCCTGACTGTTCCAGAGAGTGACAAGGCCTTTGACATCTACAGTGATGCATCCAAGATGGGCCTTGGAGCTGTCCTCATGCAAGATGGTAAAGTAATAGCATATGCCTCCAGACAGCTCAAGGACTATGAGAAGAATTACCCTACCCACGACCTTGAGCTAGCAGCTGTGGTTTTCGCACTGAAGCTCTGGAGACACTACCTGTATGGAGTGCAGTGCAGAATCTTCACAGACCATCAAAGTTTGAAGTACTTCTTCACTCAGAAGGACCTGAATATGAGGCAGCGCAGGTGGCTAGAGTTGGTCAAAGATTATGACTGTGAAATCCTCTACCACCCAGGTAAAGCTAATAAAGTGGCAGATGCACTGAGCAGAAAATCCTGTGCAGCACTGATGTCCCTTCATCACTGTCTCTACCACTTCAGAAAGAAATAAAGGATTTTGGAGTCGAGTAATAATTGGGCAACTTTCTGCATTGACTCTAGAGTCAACCCTGCTTGTGGATATACAAAGAAAGCAAAGTCAAGACCCAGAAATCCAGAAGATCAAGCAGGGGATCCAAGAGGCAGAAAATTCAGAGTTTCGAGTATCAGATAGTGGCATCCTCTATTTTGGAGACCGCCTTTGCGTCCCCAATGATGAGGAACTAAGAAAGAATATTTTAGAAGAAGCCCACAGTACCCCGTACTCTATGCATCCTGGTTCTACCAAGATGTATCAAGATTTAAAGAAAGGATTCTGGTGGTCTGGACTCAAGCGAGACGTGGCCAGATATATCAGTACCTGCTTGACCTGCCAGAGAGTCAAAGCAGAACACCAGAGACCAGGAGGAGTTCTACAGCCACTTCCCATTCCAGAGTGGAAGTGGGAAGAAATATCCATGGATTTTATCACAGGCCTCCCAAGGACCACCCATGGACACGATGCAATATGGGTGATAGTGGATAGATTGACCAAGTCTGCCCACTTCCTAGCCATCAAGTTATCGCATTCGGTAGAGCAGTTAGCACAGCTGTACGTGAAAGAAGTGATCAGGCTTCACGGAGTTCCGAAGTTGATCGTTTCTGACAGAGATGGGCGGTTCACCTCCCATTTTTGGAGATGTGTTCAGGACGCCCTAGGCACCAGACTTCAGTTCAGCACAGCTTTCCATCCCCAGACAGATGGACAAACAGAGAGAGTAAATCAGATTTTAGAAGACATGCTCAGGACTTGTGCATTGGACTTTAAAGGTAGTTGGTGCAAATTTCTGTGCTTAGCTGAGTTTGCCTACAACAATAGCTATCAGGCCACCATCAGGATGGCACCTTATGAGGCATTATATGGCAGGAAATGTAGATCACCCATATGTTGGCAAGAAGCTGGTGAGAAGAAAGAGATGGAGTCAGGATTAGGCAGCCAGACTGAGCTTATAGATGAGACCGCTCAGGCTATCCAGACGATCCGCCAGAGGATTGAGACTGCCCAGAGTAGACAGAAAAGTTATGCTGACACACGCCGTAGGCCACTTGAATTCCAAGTTGGAGATTCAGTATTTCTCAAGGTCGCTCCCATGAAGGGAGTGGTGAGATTTGGCAAGAAGGGCAAGCTGAGTCCTCGCTACATAGGACCCTACAAGATTATAAAGAGAGTTGGGAAAGTAGCCTATGAGCTGGACTTGCCAGAGGATATGTCAGCTATCCACAGTACCTTTCATGTCTCTATGCTAAAGAAGTGTATTCACGACCCTAGCCAAGTGATTCAGCCTCAGTCAGTACAGATCCAAGAAGATCTTAGTTATGAGAGCAGACCGACACAGATAGTGGACAAAGCAGTTAAAAGATTAAGAAACAAAGAAGTGCCACTAGTGAAGGTCATCTGGCAGAATCAACAGCATGAAGAGGCTACTTGGGAACGTGAGGACAGCATGAGAGAGAGATATCCAGAATTATTCTAAGTTCGAGGACGAACTTTTCATAAGGTATGGGGGATTGTAACGCCCCAAAACTCCCATTTTTAGTTCTTAAAGTCCCTAGAATTATTTAAAAATGGTTTAGAAATATTCTAGATATTTTTAGGGATTTTTAGAATATTTTTATGGAATTTTCCGAGTTCGTTTAGTATATAAAAAAAAAGAAAAACGTTTAAGGGCAGCCGGGGGTTCGAACCCGCGACCAGCACGAGACCAGGCAAGCGCGCGACCAGCCAGGCTAGGGTATCAAGCACAACAAAGGGTGGAGAGAAATATATTTAAGGTGTAGTTAGGTCGATCCGCCCCATAAGTATAAATAGATAAGTTAAGAGAGGAAATTAGAATTTTGGGTTTCTCTTCCTCACCCTAGCCGCGCGAAGCAGCCTCTCCCTCTCACGCACGCACGCCCAAGCCCTTCTCCTCTCTTCCAAGGGGCGCCGGCCAAGGAGGGATCAAAGAAAGCGGAGCGTTGTATTCGTCTCGACGAGGAGAACGCGTAGGCGCGAAGAATTCTCCGAGATTTCAAGTTTCTCCCGAGTCCTAGACGTCAATCTTGGTTGTAAGTCCAAGATATCAATGTAAGTACTGCTCACCTGCAGTAAGAGGCGGTTTTTCCGCAAGAATTTCCCTTAAAAGTTTTTAAAAGAGATATTTACTTCTTGTTAAGATTTTTGCATGTGATCTTAGTTCATTATATGCTTATATATTTTATTGAGTGCCCTATATGAGGTTAGGGTCCAAGAAAAGCTATGAGAAAAGAAAAGAGAAGATAAAGATAAGAAAAGAAAAGGCCAAGGCCTTAAGAAATCCCCAAAAGTCAAGACTTAGGGATTTTAGCACGCAAGGTGCTCGAGAAAATGCCAAGGCATTTACAGATAAGAAAAGAAAAGGCCAAGGCCTTAAGAAATCCCCAAAAGTCAAGACTTAGGGATTTTAGCACGCAAGGTGCTCGAGAAAATGCCAAGGCATTTACAGATAAGAAAGAAAAGAAAGAAAAGCTATTTTATTTTCTAAGGCCAGTACCCGGCGTCCAAGGGCGTCGTTAAAGAAATCCAGGTGTCCAATTCCAAGGTCTTGGCCCTGGTAGACCAAGGTCTGCTCTATTAGGATTGGTGGCTCGCTACCCCAACCTTTTAGGGAACGCGCATGAGATGGTACTTACGTCTTCAGTGGATCCAAGTGATTATTATTTTCAAGTATATGCTTTAGCAAAGTTTCCAAAGTTTAAAGAGTTTTCAAAAAGTTAAAGAATAGCTAAAGTTTCAAGTTGAGCCAAGAAAAGTAAATTGAGATTTATTAGTGCTTGAGTATGCATGTTTTGAGTTATACATGTTCTTAGTTTTCTTCCAAGCATATAAGTATCTCATATGATTTTCATATTGTTCAAGAAGCATGTTTGCACATTTCGAGATTTTTGTGAGCTAGATAGTACTTACTAAGCTTTTTGCTTACTAGTTGCATTTCCTCTTACTGCAGATAAAGGTAAAGGCAAGCAATTCTGAAGGAAGGCGACGAGGCGGTGCTGAGTAAAGTGTGTGTGGTGGCTGATTTTGGAGAGATCTTTGAGACGAGACAATTTAGTTATTTGAATTACAATGTTTTAGTTTATCCAATTTCAAGTTCTTGCTTTATGGAGTTTAGCGAACATTTAAGCTTTGGATAGTTTTACATGCTCAATTTCTTAGAGTAAAGATTCCATGTCATTTCATTTAGCCTACATATCCTTATGATTGCATTGGATGAGTAAAAGTGTGAGTAGTTGGAAATATTGATACTTTGTTGGAGAAATAGATGTTTGTGCCAAAATAGTATTAATTCCTCTTTGAATCAAGTTTTTATTGCTTAAATATGCTTAGAAAAGTTGCATTCATGTTTCATAATGCTTTAGCAAGGTTATAGAACATGTATTTGGTGTTATGAATGCATAGGAGTCAAGATTGGTACAAACTCTATTGTTAAAGTTCATATAAACTCGAATAGCTCATTTTCTTCCGCAAAAGTCCTAATTTCAAGTTTATGGATTCATTTTGATTGGCTAAATTGTTTAGAAAACTGACATAGAGTATAGAAATGGTGTCATGATTCTATATGGTTCGAAAGTATATGTTTGGTGGAGTTTTGAAGCAAGTGCCGAAACCTGAAAATTCAGATTTCAGGCCTATCAGTCGACTGATACAGTATCAGTCGACTGATACCCGAAAGTTGAGTTGGGTGAGGCAGGTTTCAATAAGTATCATTTTACGAGTTTTTGAGAAAGAAAGTGTGACATGGTATCATGCATGACTACTTAAGTTAGAATATCATTCTTAGATGAATTAAAAAGAAAAAAAAAGATTTCCGCATTTCTATTAGTTGTGCATTAGAGTCGAGAAGTAGACAAAAGTAACGATCCGTCTAAGGCAGGAGAAGGCGGGTCGCTACAGTCCTTGACCGTTTACTGCGGGCAATTCTATAATGCGCAAAGTTTTACAGAGATTTGTACAGTAGTAGTGCAGTAAAAAGAACAATTTAACTCTTCGTTACCGACGTCCGATGTGGATTGTACTTCGGTGCGGAGGGTCGTCGTCGGCGCTAGAACCTCGAGATCAGAAGTTTCCGGAGCAGAGTGCTTGAGCGAAGAACGTTGGGGCGTTGGAAAAGTGTGTTGTGAAGCCTTAGGGGTTGAGCCCCTTTTATAACACTCCTGGGGGCACCCGGGACACTGGGGGCGCCTGACAAGTGCCTACGGATCCGAGAACTCTCATCCGAAGCTCGGTTAGCGCTTATCCCTCCAGAATCGGGCTCGAAGCTGACGGGGGCGCTCGGGACACTGGGGGCGCCCCGTTTGAAATGGTCTCCTGGCTTTTCGGCTTCGATTGCTTGTTGGCTTGGACCCGGGGCGCCCGAGGCATCCAGGGCGCCCGGGAGCTTGAGGGCACCTGGCCCAGTGAGCTTCCGAAGCGATTCTTGTGATTCTTGCTTAACTTGTTCGTTTGGCTTTGACCTTGGGCGCCCGAGACCTCCCAGGCGCCTAGCCCAGCTGCTGCCCCTCTCCTTTGGGGCGTTCTGAGCTGCAGAAACACGTTCCTTTGGTTCCTACATTCAAGGTTAGTTCCACAACAAACAAGGCAAGAAATGTTAGGTTTATACAGCCTTAGCTGTCTTGGTTCTGACTTTGGGTCTCCCAAATGGAACCCTAGGTCGAACCGACGCCTACTGTTCCCTCGACGGGGAACCCGTCCTCACCTACTCCTCTCAGGAGAGTTTACCTTTTGCCAACCGGCTCCTCTGAAAGGACTTTTGCCCAGCAGTCCTTCGCCATGTGCCCAGCAGTCCTTCGCCAGGTCTTAGACTCCTAGCGGCCCTTCGCCAGGTGCCCAGCAGTCCTTCGCCAGGTCTTCGACTCCAAGCTGCCCTTCACCAGGTGCCCAACAGTCCTTCGCCAGGTCTTCGGGTTTCGATGCCTAGCAGTCCTTTGCTAGGTGCCCAGCAGCCCTTCGCCAGGACTTCGTTTTGCACACTCAGTGAGCACATTAGATCACAATAACATCTTAACTTTTGAACCCTTTGCCAATATCAAAACACAGGTTCGACTTAGGTGCTGCCTGCACCAACAGATAAGACTAGAAGCATATGAAAACTCAAGAATCTACAAGGAGAAGACTAAGATTTTTCATGATAAGCACATATTGAAGAAAGAATTTCAAATTGGCGACAAGCTTCTATTATACAAGTTAAGGCTCAAATTGATTAAAAGTAAGTTAAGGTCTAGATGGGAAGGTCCATTTCATGTAATTAGCATTTTTCCTCACTACAAGAATTTTTGGATTCAACAACACCCAATAGACAACGGTTTTTCAAAAAACCGTTGTCTTTTTTTATTTAACAATGGTTTTTTCAAAAACCGTTGATGTTGAAAAAATTTTTGCGGAAAAAGACAATGGTTATTAAAAAACTGTTGTCTTATGTATGTCAAAGACAACGGTTTTTTAAAAACTGATGTCTATTTGGTTGGTTACGATAATTGGTTTTAAATAACTGTTGTCTATCTGTGTTGCTTACGTGGTAATACATGTTAGATGTGTATACTGAAAGACATGCTTCTTTTATATATATGAACATCTTTATTTTGAAAAGAGAATCACAACCTCACTAGGTGCCTGTTTATATTAGTACATGCATGAAGTCCAATTACTTTGCATTGTACATAACATGGTGTGTGGTGTCACACGGAAGATCATGTTATCATTTCCTTGCTTAGTATAAATAGAGGCCCACAACCGAGATGGAATTGGACAACCCATCGGAATGGTTGTAGTGTAATTAAGTGTGGTTGGTCTTGAACATAGGATTACACTAGTGTGCTTTGAGTACATTGAGCAGGACCAAAACACGAGGTTATCCAATTTGTACTGACTCGATAATTGGATAGGATCTCAGACTTTATTATGGAGTACGATCCCTTAATCCCGATATAATAACGGACATATATTATTAACTATTATTTCTTTAATTTATCAATGGGCGAGATTTATTCTATTAGATCGATAGACCCGATAAGTTGGGAGATAATATTAATAATATGATGTGTCGTTGATTATTGACGGAATCCGTGTCCTGGTGAGTCGGGTTGATGATGCCCCCTTGATGAGCTCGAAAGGTTCATCATCCTAAACCCTGCAGGTGGATTTGATCCGGCATGATGATAAGGTCGAGTGGTACTAGTCAAGGATCCAGAAGTTAATTAATTTAAATTGTCAGTAATTTAATTAATTAACGGGCATTCAAAATCTTAAACATGGGGGGATGGACGACTTGTAATAAGTGGAGCCCATATGTAAATATGGGGGTTGGTGAGGTAATTCAATGAGAGCCCTTTAGTGGAATGGATCCTCATTAATGGACTGGGTCCATTAGCAGGCCAAGATCCAACTCCTCCTCATGGTCCCTACCGTAGCCCTATATATACCCCATGGTGGTATGGAACCAAGTTGATGGTTGATGAATTAATCCTAGAAAACACAAGACACCTAATTTCTTCTCTCCTCTCCTCTCTCTCTCTCTCTCTACGACACCCAAGACAACTTCTCCATGGGCGACCTGCATGCAAAAAAAAAAATTGGCAACGTTCTTTGCAATTAAGAAATTGCAAACGTTCCTTGCAATTAAGAAATTGCAATTGCAATTTTGCAATTAATAAGGAGGCAGCCAAAATTAAAGCCATTGGAGAATTAAAGCACTCAGCTAGATTCTCCAACAGGCAGCCGAATTTTCCCATTGGAGAATTAAAAGCATGCAACCGGAATTCTCAAAGGAGGAGAATTTAATCTTCATCAACTCACGGTGAAGAGGGGTGCAGCCACTTTGCTGGCTTCTACGCGTGGAGAAAGGCACCAACTGGAGTCGATTTTCTTCTGAGCGTGGAGAAGGACACCGGCTGGTGTCGGCTTCTTCTACGCATGGAGAAAGGTGCCGGTGGTGCCGGTTTTCTTCTGAGCATGGAGAAGGACACCGGCTGGTGTCGGCTTCTTCTATGCATGGAGAAAGGCGCCGGTGGTGCCGGTTTTCTTCTGAGCGTGGAGAAGGACACCGGCTGGTGTCGGCTTCTTCTACGCATGGAGAAAGGCGTCGGTGGTGCCGGTTTCCTCTGAGCGAGGAGAAGGGCACCGGCTTCTTCCGTACGTTGAGGAGGGATCTAGGGTACTGGGTGCGGACTGTGGATGAGTTGCTTACAGACTTTGTCTTGATGCAACTCGCAGTTCGGACGCCAGTATTGGAGGAAAAGAATAGTAAGGTTTTGTGTTTGGATTATTTTCTTTTTGGAGGCGGCCGACGGCATCCCTTTGGTAAGGGATTGATTGGCGCAAGGAGAAGGGATCAACTTGGTGACCACGGTTCTTGGGAGATCGTCGCCCACACGACGTCCAAGAGGGGAGGGTCATACGGTAGAAGATCGTAAGGTAACTGAAGGTATATTCTTCCTTGGCTCCTTTCATTCTTGTTTGTACCTTATTCAATTTCCTCGTCATTTTATGTTTGTTATATAATTATTTTGATTGTGAATCATAGTTAATAATTATTTAACTGGGCCCCGACCATAAACACAAAAGCCGGCGATTCACTCGTCACCTTTTCCGCGGTCGAACGGTCGAGCAAATCACAAGGCCGATTTTGGTAATTGGCCGAGTTGTGATTTAGATCGTTCGATATGGCACGAGACGGTCAATGGGAAACGGCTCTCTATTCGGATTAAATTTTTAATCCGTAAGCATGGAGAGGTTTCCCGGATCGACCAGGTATCCGCTTAGGAAACCCGCCAAGCCATACCCAACAATTGGTATCAGAGCAAAGGTTTCCGGCTTTGTGTGTTTGAGGATTGGTTAATTTTTGCATTTTCATACATTTTATTTAGCTGGATGATATGTGGATGTGCGTAGGCTAACTTTGTGTTGCAGGCACGAGATTCCAACTTATCATGGCCAAATAATGATTGTGTGAATGGTTTTGTAATTATTGTAATTAATAAATCCTAGGGGATGACGAGGTGACGACACGACTGGAGGCGCATTGGAGACCAAGGCCATGAAAGTTGGAAAATCTAGGATTTTCTATTTTTCATATGTTGGTTATGTGCTTGTTGTGTAAATGTGCTAGTTAAAATTTCTCGTAATAAATTACTAAGTGGGAGAGGGACCCTAAGGGTCCCATGGCTTCCATTACAATCCGATAAGTGATGTGAACAAGTCTGCGTGTTGGCTCTGAGTGCCTTCCTCCCCATCGGATGGACCTGTTCTGCGGATCATTGGGTCGGAAAAGACTATAGAAAATTGTTAATGTGTACTTCCCCATCGGAAGACACATAATCAGAGATAATTTTCTTAGTGTCGTGTAATGGTGAATACTTAGATGCGAATAATAGTATCCTCCCCATCGGAGTCACTGCTATTATTTTGCAGAGCCGAAGTGGACCAACTATTAATCTTACTTGTCAAAAAGTTAGGTTGACAAGATAGTAAGATTAATGGGTAAAACCTCCTCTTACGAATGTGGAAATTCGTATACGTCCACACCATCGTGGCATGCGAATTTCTCGGTGTTTAGAGGTGTTGGTTGATTTCGAAAATTTATTGTTGTGAGGAATCAATTTATTTTCAATTTCTAAAGTAGTGTGTGTTGTGATTCTCAGGATTTTCAAAATGGCTTTTAACCCACTAGCTACAATACTTAAGGAAAATAGACTTACTAGCCCCAACTACATAGATTGGAAAATAAACCTTGACATTGTCCTTACGGTTGAAGAGTACAAATTTGTACTCACCAAAAAATGTCCCGATAAGCCTAGCGATAACTCTGGTGAAGGGCAGAAGGAGCATTACAAGAAATGGGTTAAGGCATATGAGATGACGCGGTGTTACATTCTGGCATCCATGTCGAATGTATTGCAACATCAGCATCAGGCCATGCCCACTTCTTGTGATATGATACTGAACCTTCAGGAGCTCTTCGGGCACCAGAGTCATGCAGCTAGGCAGCTGGCGATGAAGAATCTGATGACGACCACTATGGTCGAAGGGACACCCGTGAGGGATCATGTCCTAAAGATAATGGCTCACCTCAATGAGATTGAGGTTCTTGGAGGATCTATCGACGGGGAATCCCAGGTCGATATAATACTCCAATCTCTGCCTAGGAGTTTTGAGCAGTTCCGGCTCAACTATAACATGAATAAGCATGAGTATACATTGGGGGAACTCCTGGGAGAACTCCAGTCGGCAGAGGGGCTCTTTCGTCAGAACTCGCAGGCCTTAGTGACTTAAAGGGTTTATTCTTCTATGCCGAAAGGCAGGAAGAAGAAGAAACAAGGAGGGTTCAAGAAGGCAGCTACATCGCAGGGACATCGGACTAGCGTGAAGAAGCCGAAAGGCAAATGCTTCACGTGTAAGCAAACTGGACATTAGAAGGCGAACTGTCCCCGTTATCAAGACAAAAGTATATCTTTTTCTTTTGTCGTTGTAACATGCTTAGCAGAGTTATCTACCGGTACCTGGTGGGTAGATACGGATGCCACAACGCATGTCTACAATTCTTTGCAGGGGTTCCAGGAAGCCTAACGACTAGCTAAAGAAAAGATTACCGTCTACATGGAAATGCTACGGAGGTGGCTACTATTGCAGTGGGAGTTATTTATTTGTCTTTAGAAGATAAAGGTTTTGGTTTTAAGATTGCTTTTATGTACCTAATTTTAGAAAGAACTCTGGTTCAGTTTCTAAAATAAAATATATTCTATTGCTTTTTATGAGAAGTGGAATAGAAAGATTATCTGTGAAGGTACATTGATAGGCAATTGGTACATATTAGAACCAAAGTCTTCCATGATGCAAAAAGTAACTAATAGCTCATCATCTAACCAAAGTAGGAGAAAGGTTCCTTCCGAGATGAACCAAACATACCTTTGGCGTCTAAGGCTTGGTCTTATTAACCTTAGTAGGATTCAAAGGTTGATAGCCAATGGGCCCTCGGGTTCATTGGTGGTGGGAGACTTCTCTAACTTTGAATCTTACTTGGAAGGTAAGACGACCAAGAGGCCTTTCAAGGCCGAGGGGTATAGAGCCAAAGATATGTTAGACATGGTTCATTTTGATTAGTGTGGTCCTATGCCTATCCAGGATAGAGGTAGCTTTGAATACTTCGTGAGACGAATATTTAAAGTTATGGATATGCGTTTACTTGATGGCCGCAAGTCTGAATCTTTGATTAGTTCAAAGAATTCAAGACGATTGTGGAGAAACATCAAGGTAACAGTATCAAGACACTACGATCGGATCGTGGTGATGGGTACCTCTTGGGAAAGATTAGGACTTACTTATCAGAGGCTGGGATTCAATCCCAATTGATTGCACCCGGTACGGCCCAACAGAACGGTGCAGTAGAGAGATGGAAAAGGGCTCTTATGGGGATGGTTAGGACAATGATGAGCTGCTCCGAGTTGCCAGATTCATTTTGGGGATATGCTCTGGAAACGGCAGCGTACATACCTGATACCATCTAAGTCAGTGCCTCTTACTCCCATAGAAGTGTGGACTGGGCGAAAGCCAAGTCTAAGACATCTTCAGACATGGGATAGCTCAGCATATGTGCTGAGAGGGGATACGAAAAAATTGGAATCTCGTGCGCTTGTTCCTAAGCTATCCTAGAGAAACGAAAGGTGGTTCTATAGTTCTAAGGATCAGAGGGTAATCGTTGGGACGAATACCAGATTTTTAGAAGAAGACTATGTGATGAACCATAAACCCATGAGCATACTAGTTCTTGAAAAATTAAGAGGGAATGTTCTGACCTTAGTACCAACTGTATAAGAAGAAATACCACAAGTCACTGCACCGCGTGTCACAGAAGATACACAAGTGGTGCCTCATCGTAGTGGGAGGGTTGTTGGTCAACCAGAAGGATTCATGTTCTTGGGAGAGTATTCGGACTCGGTCCCTGGCGACCATGAATCAAGATCCCTGGACCTATGACGAGGAACATCCACTTTGAAGAGATAATCCAGTTATATGGATATATTCAAAGGACGGATGAGATTTGTGTATGTAAGAATTGTGACGGAAACGTAGTGGTATTCTTGTACTATACGTAGAAAATATTTTGTTAGTTGGCAACAATAACAAAGTATTATCAGACGTAAGGGTATGGTTGTCCAAACAGATGATATGAAGGACTTAGGAAAAGCAGGACACATCCTTGGCGATCAAAGTTCTAAGGGATCACCAGAGAAGGATGTAGTGCTTATCCTAAGCTTCATACAGAGACAGTGTCTTAACTCGTTTTAGCATGGAAACCTCAAAGAAAAGTTTTGTACTTTTCAGTTGTGGAGCTACTCTATCTAAGGAGATATGTTTAGATTATCAAAGGAGATAGAGCAGGTAATGGCGGTTCCTTTAGCATCGGCTATAGGAGGCCTCTTGTATGCTAAAAATGAGACCGGATATCTGCTTTGCCGTGGGCATGGTTAGCAGATATCAGAGTAACCCATGTTAAGCAAATTGGATTGCGGTAAAAGCTTATATTAGTGCCTGAGAAGGACTAAGGATTATAAGCTGGTTTACTGGGCAGACCAATTCCCTATGGGTTATACTGATACAGACTTCCAGTAGGATAGGGGCAAACGTAAGTATTCCTCGGGGTTTTGTGTTTACTTTTAGGAGGTAGAACCGTAGTTGGAGGAGTGTCGCGCAACGACTGCGTGATGGACTCCACCATGGAAGCTGAGTAAAGGGGCAGCCTCTGAGGTAGCCAAAGGAAGCTACATGGTTCAGGAACCTCAAGATGGACTTCGATGTGATTCCTGGTTTGCTCAAAGCTATCACATTCTGTTGTGATAAACAAATGGTGTAGTTGCAAACTCGAAGGAATCACGAGCCCATGAGGCAAGTAAACACATAGAGCGCAAGTACCTCCCAGGAGAGGAAAAGCTGTAGATGCCTAGATTACATCAGAAGACAACCTGGGAGATCTTTTCACTGATCCAACTCCTCCTCATGGTCCCTACCGTAGCCCTATATATACCCCATGGTGGTATGGAACCAAGTTGATGGTTGATGAATTAATCCTAGAAAACACAAAAAACCTAATTTCTTCTCTCCTCTCCTCTCTCTCTCTCTCTCTCTCTACGGCACCCAAGACAACTTCTCCATGGGCGACCTGCATGCAAAAAAAAAAAAAAAATTGGCTACATTCTTTGCAATTAAGAAATTGCAAACGTTCCTTGCAATTAAGAAATTGCAATTGCAATTTTGCAATTAATAAGGAGGCAGTCAAAATTAAAGCCATTGGAGAATTAAAGCACTCAGCCGGATTCTCCAACAGGCAGCCGAATTTTCCCATTGGAGAATTAAAAGCATGCAGCCGGAATTCTCAAAGGAGGAGAATTTAATCTTCATCAACTCACGGTGAAGAGGGGTGCAGCCACTTCGCTGGCTTCTACGCGTGGAGAAAGGCACCGACTGGCGTCGGTTTTCTTCTGAGCGTGGAGAAGGACACCGACTGGTGTCGGCTTCTTCTACGCATGGAGAAAGGTGCCGGTGGTGTCGGTTTTCTTCTGAGCGTGGAGAAGGACACCGGCTGGTGTCGGCTTCTTCTACGCATGGAGAAAGGCGCCGGTGGTGCCGGTTTTCTTCTGAGTGTGGAGAAGGACACCGGCTGGTGTCGGCTTCTTCTACGCATGGAGAAAGGTGCCGGTGGTGCCGGTTTCCTCTGAGCGAGGAGAAGGGCACCGGCTGGCACCGGCTTCTTCCGTACGTTGAGGAGGGATCTAGGGTACTGGGTGCGGACTGTGGATGAGTTGCTTACAGACTTTGTCTTGATGCAACTCGCAGTTCGGACGCCAGTATTGGAGGAAAAGAATAGTAAGGTTTTGTGTTTGGATTATTTTCTTTTTGGAGGCAGCCGACGGCATCCCTTTGGTAAGGGATTGATTGGCGCAAGGAGAAGGGATCAACTTGGTGACCACGGTTCTTGGGAGATCGTCGCCCACACGACGTCCAAGAGGGGAGGGTCATACGGTAGAAGATCGTAAGGTAACTGAAGGTATATTCTTCCTTGGCTCCTTTCATTATTGTTTGTACCTTATTCAATTGCCTCGTCATTTTATGTTTGTTATATAATTATTTTGATTGTGAATCATAGTTAATAATTATTTAACTAGACCCCGACTATAAACACAAAAGCCGGCGATTCACTTGTCGCCTTTTCCGCGGTCGAACGGTCGAGCAAATCACAAGGCCGATTTTGGTAATTGGCCGAGTTGTGATTTAGATCGTTCGATACGGCACGAGACGGTCGATGGAAAACGACTCTCTATTCGGATTAAATTTTTAATCCGTAGGCATGGAGAGGTTTCTCGGATCGACCAGGTATCCGCTTAGGAAACCCGCCAAGCCATACCCAACAATACACAACAGCGACTGAGCGCGAAAACGAAAACATCCGCTTTAGTTGTTCTCTTCAGTCGCCACGCGACAATGAGAACCTCCCCTTAGTTCATTCTCTGCATTCGCCGCAGTCGCCGAACCCTAACACACCCCAAACTTCCTTGCCATCTTTTCCTTCTTCTCGTTCTTCTTCTTCTTCCTCTTCTCTGCGAGTGACAACGGCGAACCCTAAGACACCTCAAACTTCCTTGCCATCTTTTCCTTCTTCTCGTTCTTCTTCTTCTTCTTCCTCTTCGCAGCACACAAACAAGACACCTCAAACTTCTCCTCGCTCGAAAAGCCTCTTTTCCTTCCTCTCTCGTGTTGCGTGCCCTACGCAAGGGGGCGGCGGCAGCGTCGATGAAGAGGAAGAAGGCTGCTTCTGATGCAGCAAAGCTAGAGGGAGAGGAGGCCACCATGAGCAAGACGCAGGAGGAGGATCCCCATAAGGAGCCGAAGAAGAGACAGGTAAAGGTTCCGGAGACTGAGACCGAGTACTTCGCCGAGAAGAGGAACTTGGTACGGCTCGCTGTTGATTTTGTTTTATTCTAGTAAAAGAAAAGAAAAAAGTAGTTCTCTTTTTGTGTTAGATTGTGGCAAACTGATGGTTCCATCAATTCGTAGATGTACTAAATGTTAAGCAGTGCTTGCATTTCTTCTTCCATCAGCTCATTAATCGACTACTAATACTTACTCGTCCTTAATAACGTATCTACCTGCAAGAAGATCTTTGGCAAGCAACTTTTCCAGTTGGAACTGAGGTTTTCATCTTTGTTTTGTCTATTGACTTACACTTTAATATGTAAAAAGGGATGTGATTCATCATTTCTTTATGAGAGTTATTGAGAGTTGTTGCATTTGATTTTGACAATGGAACAACATGGATAAACTTCGTGAGATTAATTGGTGTTTTTCAAATTTAGAGGTGTGTCTTTCTCTTTTCTCAATTCTTGAATGAATAAAGTGTATTGATGATACTGATCTTTGTTGATCTTGGTGCATAGAGTGCCTTTGAGGAGGGTGGGGAGCTTCATGGGAAGACGGTCTACATTTTTGGCAGCACGGAGGGTAAATGACTTGGATGTATTTTTTTTTTTTGCTCGGCTCATCTATTCAAAGTATTTTAGTTGCTAGTTAATTGCCTATTTAGATACCATTTTAGATTAGGTCAGTTAGTAGTTAGTTGAAGATTTAAATTCACCTTAACACTCCCACCATACATCTTTCACATCGTACACCATTACATAATTACTTATTCATCTTTAAATTGTACCTTGAGTTTCCTCTTTTCTATTTACATCTTATTTGTTTGCATACAAACACACACTTAAAAATATTTAGAGGCTTTGGCCTATCTATTTGATTGATATACTTCTGTTTTTCCTTCTACAGCTCAAATGTTAAATGTGAATGGTCAAGAGAAAGTTGTGCTTATTCCCATTGTGCTGGCTGTAAGTTGCTTCATATAACAATTTTTAATCATCCTTGATCTTCTGATAGAGTGCAAGTACTTAGAATGTATATATGGGCAGCGAAATTTATTTACTACTTTATATTTGAAAAAAGATTTGAAATCCTTATACATAGACTTACTTCAGCATATTTCATTGTTTATTGAGTTATCACAATCTTTTTTTTTATTAAATTAGCATGTCTAAGGTTATCATTAATCAAAATCAATTATTAGCTATTCTCCTTGAATTGCTTATCACAAATATGGTAGCTAACAACTTATCATGTCTATAGTTATTTGGTAGTGTTTCCCAACCACTAATGAGAAAGGGATAGCATTTAACACTTAATAACACACAAAGTGGAAGAGCATTGTGTGATTTCATAATAAAGAGAATTTGTTTTTTTTTGGAATATTATTTGTTTATCTTCTAAAATAAAATCATGTCCTCTAGGTGGATTCTCCAATTCCACCATATGATAAGATTGGTGTAAAATTTGTTCAAAAGGAGAAAGAGGAAGTAATACCCATGAAGACAATGAAAATGGAGGATTGAATACTCACACAGATGACTCAACAAGCTGGAAGAGACAAACCCACTTAATTTGTAGTAGTATATCAATTAATAGGGAATATTTTCGAGATCTCATGGTGTTTGCCATTGCTTTCAAATTGATATGTTTTCTGCTAAGTCAATGCTATTACTAAATGTAGTTACTGGAGGGATTGCAAAGCTCTCTGATTATATCCAATATTCTTAGTTTGTCACATGATAAAGGCAACAAGAACTTGCATAAAGGCGGACCATCTTCTAGAGGTAACTTTATTCTTAAGAAAAAGATACATTTATCCTTATCCTATCCGACTTGCGAGTATTTAAATTCTCTAATTTTTTTTTCAGGTCAGAGTTAGATAAATCGCATATAGCTTCCTTACTGATGCATTTCAGTTCACATAGAAATTTCCAGCGCCACTATGACAGAATTAAATCTAGGGTTTATGTACATAAATGCAGGATAAATTTAGTGAACTGAAGGACCAAATGAAGGCTGGATTACTTCTCAACACAAATGAGGTTTGCCCAAGACATTTTGTTCTACATGCTAAATGTTTCCTTTTTTGCAATTCAAGTTATGTATATTGCATCTCATATGTTCCCTTAAATGCATTTTCTGGACCAGGCTAAGTTCCTATAACTTTATTCAAAATGCAAGTGTTTTGAAATTGCAAATTTTTTGACTCACTTGACAAGGGTAACCATGCCTGAGAAATAGTGAGATGCTTCTATTTTTTCCTCCAGTTAATTTACAATTTCTAGTTATCATTCTTTATATCATGGTTATCATACCACATGCTAAATCACGTTTACACTTGGATGTTCCCATACCATGAGTGCACTGCTCATTCACTGAAATTTTGGAGAATCTACACATGTACTTCTTTACCATTTTGCTATTTTGCTGAAGCTTCGAACCAGCAAATTTGACTTTCTTTCACAAATTGCAGTTTCCAAGATTATAGTTCTAATATGCTGAGCTCCTCTTTTCTTACTGTAGAATCTGTATGTGAGTTTGATTAATTCAGAAGGAAGTACATTCTCTCGTCCAATAATTATCAAAACTTTAATTGTACTTGCTGTTGAGAATCATCAACCATGCACATGTTATTGAATAGACTTCTGCTCAACTACCCTTTGGTTTTTCCCGAATCTGAAATAAACTATAAACTCCTTATCAGGGAAACAAAGCTTTCATTAGTCTTTCTTCAGCTATGCATAATCACAATTTTTGCATCCATTTTTTTGTGTGTTAATCTATTCCTCTTGTTTATTCATTATTCTGCATCATCGCTAGGTGATGGAGAAAGGAGGGCCAACTTCATGGAGAGGTAGACAAGCACGGTGAAGAAAAGCAGGACAGGTATAAAGTGTTTGGAAACTTTGGATAAATAGAGCTGGCTTTTAAAGTTCCTTTCTCAGATTTTTTTTTCTCTCTTGGTTTTCAAAGCGATTATATAAGAACTCAGATCAAGTTCGGCAAGGAAGATTTGATGGCGACGCTGCTCAAGTTACAGATATGCAAGATTACAAGTAATCTATCTGTTTTGGCTTTTTTTGGGGGAACTTCAATGTGACTAGTGATTATAAATTTGGTTTTTGGATTTTTGTATCGACATGGAATGTAGGTGGAATGTCCCCAACAAAAAAATTGAATCTTGAGGAATGGATCCATATATGATGTATGATATTTGATGATATTTTGATGTATGATAGTTTGAAGTGTGTTTGCTCAATATTGTTTAATTATTTAAATAATTTATTTTTAAATGGTATTTGTTGTAAATTGTTGGCTGCCTCAACCAAAAGATAATGATTTTTATTTGTTGTCAAACTATTGTTTAAATCACACACAAATAACGTTGAAAAACCATTGCTACACTGTTGTTATTGACTATAAACAACAACGGTTTGTAACTGTTGATGTTGAGCACCCCTTTTAACAACATGGCCTTTAACAATAGTATTTTTAGCCTACGACAATGGTGAACGCCCGTGGTTAATAAGTATTTTTTCTACTAGTGCCTTATGGTGTTGTTGAGATAAAAAATGAGGCTAATGGTTTTATTTGGAGAGTAAATGACCACCGGCTCAAGAAGTACTTTGAAGAGGTAAAGGAGCTAGATGTGGATGGATTGGACATCAAAGATGCTATCTACCTAACTTAAAGGGGAGTTTATTTTTCTTGCATTTTTATTCCATTGTATATATCATTTTTATGTTTTCTAGCAATAGATTTTTCCTCTACAATGAGTTCTTACTAATAAATGCTTAGATAGTGTAGAATGAATAAAAGTCATTGTAGATACCATGTTATTTTTTTTGGCACCTTACTTCTTGCATGATTAGGAATAAATGTATCCCTCTAGGTTTTCTCTATATCATTTTAGAGTCTCTTGAAAGCAAATTAAATTTGGTGGTTAAAACTTAGGATTTGAGCCAATGGATGAAAATTCTTGGATGCTTAAGTACTACTTAGTTATAGACTCTAGATTGATGACTTGAGATGAATTCTTTTTACCTAGTGAGGACTTAGCCTTATTTTTGTGATATACACATGTGATTGTACTCTAGAACTTGCTTAGGTTCTTTCGAAACTATATTTCTATGATTGGACCACATTTATAGAGATGAATCACTTTGTCTCCTTTTCATATCAATTGTTGCAACATTGTTTGTTGATCTTCTCTATCTTCTATTTTCTTTCCCTTATATTTCTATTTATACCCATATTCTCCATGGACTTGGTTTCTTTGAATTGTTCTAGATGTTACTTTGCCCGAGACGGACAAAAGTTTAAGTGTGGGGGAGGATCAAGCATTTGATCAAATATTGAGGATGAAGAGTTGCATTTGGTAACATACAAGCAAAGGTGTGCCAATTTGAAGAAGTTTTGTATCAAGAATGAGTTGCAAGCACATCCATCAGCTCAGTTGCAAGAAAAAAAAAATTTGTGATCTGAAGAGTGAAGCAAAAGAAAAAAAGTTAGAGAGCAAAGATACATCCTTAAAAGTTCAAGTTATGGATAGGAAACAAGTTCCATTGGACCAAGTATCAAGTAGTGAACAAAGGATGATTACATTCATTTGGAACCAGTTGAAAATTTCTAAAATCGCTGCACATCTCAAATTTCGGAAGTTGGAGCTGATCATGGGAAGGAATTGAAACTGAAAAGAAAAAAAAACAAAAAAATAAGCTGCTAAAAAATAGGAAAAGGAAGAAAGAAAAAAAAGAAGAGAAAAAAATAATAAACATGAAGTATCAGGAGATGGGTTAGATTTTTGAAATGGAAGTTGTTAACAAGGAGCTAGAGGAGTTTAAGATGTAGTATCGATTGAGAAGGAGAAAAATCAGGCAGAACAGTTTTAGAATTCTGCGCAAACCAGCTTCTGTTGGAGCCCTGATTGGTCTCCAGACCGATCACGGAACTATCTGATCGGTCACTCGGACCGATCAGAAGCATTCTGGTCAGATCTCCAGAACGTTCAGGCAGTGACTGATCGGTCCCTTGACCGATCAGTAGAGTTGGCACAGAAACAGAACCTTGGCACACTGAATTCAGTGAATTTCCTTGGTCCCTGCTCCACCACAACTCTGATACATGCAAAATAATACACGAAGAAAAGGGCAATGTTCCTCTAGATGCATTCTTGAGTGTCCAAGTCTCCCACTTTCTCTACTTTTTCCATATTTTCTTATCATGCCATATTTCTTTTCCATATTTCCTTATCAAGTCATATTTCTTTACTTTCCTTATCATGATTCTTTAGCATCAAATTCATTAAACATCTAATTCATTCTTATCATTCTATATTTCCTAAACTTGTTTGAATAAACTTTTGTAGGTGTGGATCCAAATCAAGAATGATAGTGGAGAGTAGAGCATAAGCAAGCTTATGGTAGTGCAAGAACCATGGTTGTGTTTGAGTGAGCTACACTCTCATCAAATGTAGAATTTAGAAAGAGAGCCACCCAAAACTTCTCTTGAAAGGATTTGTGTGTTTAGTTCATCTCAATGAGTCATGAAGAATGAAGTATGCTAAGTTGTTGATTTAAGGACAAGATACTAGTCTATTGAGCTTAGATTTTTGAGAATTAACAACCCTAGGTAATTTCCTTTCAATTGCTTCTAACTATGATTGAGAATAATCTAGGGGGGTACATGTTTAGTTAGTTTGTGCGAGATGCCCAAGAGCAGCCATCAACCTTTGAATCCTACAAAGGTTAATATGACCAAGTCTTAGATGCCAAAGATATGTTTGGTTCATCTTCGAAGGTTCTTTTCTCTTATGGTTAGACAATGAGTTATTTACTTCTATTTGCATCCTCGGAGATTTTGGTTCTAACGTGTACAAATTGCTAACCATTGCACCAGAACAGATAATCTCTCTATTCCTTTTATAACAACTCTGTCATTATTTCTAAAAGGTTCTTTCTAAAAGTAGGTACATAAAGGTAATTTCTTAAAACCAAAACATTATTTCTATCAAAAGAGAATAAAATGTCTCCCACTGCAATAGTCGCTACCTCCGTAGCATTTCCCATGTAGACGGTAATCTCTCCCTCAGCTAGTCATCAGGTTACCTGGAACCCTGTAAAGAATTGCAGACATGATCAGTGGCTCCCGTATCTACACACTAGGTACCGGTAGATAACATCGCTAACATGTTTCAACTGTAACACCCCAATTTCTACGATTTGAGTACCTGGGAATTGTTTAAAGTTCGGGATGAACTTTTTATAAGATGTGTAGGATTGTAACACCCCAAAATTTCACCATGAATAATATCGTGAATTCATTATGAAATATTATGTGAATGATATTGTGAATTCATTATGAAATATTATGTGAATAATATTTTGGATTCATGGAAAATTATTATAAAAATATTATGTAAATAATGTTATGAATTCAGGAAAATTTATTGGGAAATATCATGATGAATTTGACATAATAGGCTTTGATACGGATTAGTGCAAAAAGGTAGTAAAAAGAAAGTGTAGGAAGGAGGAAGCAAGGATCGAACCTTGAACCTCCTAGTTGCACTCTCCATGTCTTAACCACTACACCAAGCATTGTTTCTTGTTGAGAGAATAAGAAACATGCTTGTTACGCGTGTAATAGTGAAGAGACATGTCTTTTCATGAGAAAAGTATAAATAAGAGAGGGAAGAGGTGTGAGTAACTTCCTCTTCTTCTTCCTTTCTCTTCCCCACCGAAATTCCTTCTTCTCCTCTCCTCTTTTCCATTTTTCGAAAAGTGCTCCCTAGGGTTCTAACCCTAGGGGATTGGAAGGAAGAAGGCTCTTGCCCTCTATTAGGGCCAAGGAGTCTAGAGAAGAAAGAGTAAGAGGAACCTTCACTTCTCCTTCAACCAAGGGTACCCTAAGGGACTTAAAGAAGTAGAATCTCAAGCGAAAGGATGTAAGTATCCCCTCGCCTGCAGTGTAATGGTTATTGAATGTATTCTTCATGTTTTGTTTTCGAAAAAGGGAGTTTTCCCTTTAGGTGAGTTTCGGCCACCCCCTTAAGGGGAGGCCTTGGCTACTTTTGATGCATGAGGAGACCCTTGGGACTTAGGGTACATATGTATGATGATTTCCCATCATGTTGTGATAAGGAAAAGTAGGGTTATCCACCCTACAAGTTTCGGCCAAGAGGAGAAAGGTTAGGCTTTTTGGGTTGTATGCTATCCTATGATATGTCCATGATTAGTATTGTAGATAAAGTGTTTGTGTAAATGTTTGTGTGAAGATTGGATGTCAAAAACCTAGCCTACCCTACCCTACAAGTTTCGGCCAAAGGAGAATAGGCTAGGGTTTTTGGGTTGTTTGCTATCCTAGGATGTGTCCATGTCTAGTAGTGTAGACAAGGTGTTTGAATAAATGCTTGTATGAAGGTTTAATTCCAAAACCCTAGTTTTCCTACCCTACACCATTCGGCCAAGGCATGAAACCTTAGGGTTTGTGAAGGTTAAATTATTTTATGTGATATGCTTATGTAAAATGATATGAGATGTATATGCATGTGATATTGAAAGGAAATGTTTGATTTGATTCCTTAGCATGTAACATTTGGCCAAGGCATGAAATATGAGGTTGTGAAGGACAACTTACCCTATGAGATTATGATTGTGTTTAGTAAAATCATATGCCTATATATGTGATGATTGTATGAGATGTACCCTAGGAGATATGCTTATGTTTGGGATGATGATATGTATATGCAAATGATGTTTAAATGGAATGTTGGATTAGGAAAAATGGAACTCTCCCTAGCCTTGAGTTTCGGCCAAGACCCTAGTTTTAGGGTTAGGAACCATTTGATTTACCCATGAAGCATGCTACCACTTCCTATGATATGAATATGATTTATGTGATCAACCTTGTCATATATAAGATATGTTTAAGGGGTTGAATTATGATCTATGTATGAGCATGCATTATAGCCCATGGGGCACCCTTATGAAATGCATGCTTTATACTAGGCTAGTTATCATGATTATGGATGCATTCATATGCATAAGAATGAGCCTTGTAGGGCATGAACGAAGAAGGCTTAGGGCCTAAAGAATGCTTCCCTAGAAGGTTGGGACTAAGAGCATACTTTATGAAAATAAAGAACATGATAATTATTTTATTTTGTAATGGCTTGTACTATAGACTCTTAAAGTGAGTCAAATGATTATGATACTAGGCTGAAGGACTTTTGAGAAGGCCTAGTAAACCCTAGTGGTTCGGGATTAGCTACCTCGTTCCTATTTAGGGGCGCGCGCAAAACATGAAGTACAAGCCGGGCCCTAATGATTATGCTATATTCAAGTATTATGTTATATGTTTTCAAAGAAACCTTCCTATGAAGTTAATATGCTTAGATGTTTAACATGCTTAAACACTTACCATGCTTGAATGTGATTTATTCTCTTATCTTTCTATGATATGGCTTTTGCGAGTAGGACAGGATCTTACTAAGCGTTTGTGCTTACTAGTTTATATGTTGTCTTATGCTGCAGATAAGGGTAAGAGACACTTAAACTAAAGGAAGAGGCAGGAGGGCTGAAGATGTGTGGGGTGGTGGCTCGGGAAATAAAGATCTTCTAATCTACAATATTATGCTTATGTTAACATTTCTTTAGTAATGAATGTTACACTTGGATTACTCATATACTTGATTATATTATGAGTTGAACCTATCATGTTATAGGTTAGTTTTGAACAAGCATGCTTAGTACTTTGTTATTAGTACTTTAAGAAGAAAAAAAAATTTATACGAATGATAGTACGTGACCCCGCCCCGAGAGTAGATATAAGGGCGGGCGTTACATCAACGACTAAACAAAAAGATATACCTTGATTATTCTTCTGACGGTGGGGACAACCCGCCTTCCAATGTCCAGTCTGCTTGCACGTGAAGCACTTGCCTTTCGGCTTCTTCACACCATCTTGAGATCCCTGTAATCCAGCCACTTTCTTTACTCCAGCTTGTTTCTTCTTCTTCTTGCCTTTCAGCATAGAAGTAGAAACCTTCTGAGCAACCAAAGCATGAGCACTTTGACGAAAAAGCCCCTCTGCCGCCTGAAGTTATGTTAGAAGTTCCGCCAACGATTATGTACATTTGTTCATATTGTAGTTTAGGCGAAACTGCTCAAAACTCCTAGGTAGAGACTGGAGAATGATATCTACCTGGGTTTCCCCATCAATCTCCGCTCCAAGGACTTCCATCTCATTAAGATGTGTCATCATCTTAAGGACATGATCCCTTACGGGTGTCCCCTCAATCATAGTGGTCATCATCAAGTTCCTCATTGCCTCCTGCCTAGCTGTCCGATTCTGATGTCCGAAGAGTTCTTTGAGATTGAACATCATATCATAAACAGTGGAAAAAGTCTGATGCTGATGTTGCAATACATTTGACATAGAAGCCAAGATGTAACACCGCGCTATCTCATCTGCTTTAATCCACTTCTTATAGTGATCCTTCTCCTCTTCATTAGAATTCTCGCTAGGTTTTTCGGGGCAGAACTCGAAAAGTACAAACTTGTACTCCTCAGTAGTTAGGATAATGTCTAGGTTCCTTTTCCAATCAATGTAATTAAGGCCCGTAAGTTTATTTTCTTTAAGTATTACAGCTAGTGGCTTGAAAGCCATTTTGAAATTTCCTGAGAAACACAATGATCACAAACTTTAGATTTCAAAAAATATTGATTCCTCAAACAATAAATTTTAAAATCAACCAACACCTCAAAACATCGAGAATATCGCATGCCACGATAGTGTGGACGTATACGAATTCTACATTTGTAAGAGGAGGTTTTACCCATTAATTTTACTATCTTATCAATCTAACTTTTTGACAAATAAAATTAATAGTTGGTTCCTCTTCGGCCCTACAAATAATAGCAGTGACTCCGATGGGGAGGATATTATTATTTTTATCTAAGTGTTTACTATTGTTGGGACCGGGTGCATGTTGACATGGATACGGGTTCGTAATTTTAAAAAATAATTATGTGCAGCGGAAGAATTAGCATAAATAATTTCTCAAATTATTTTAACCACGTATCTAGCATGCACCCTTATGATGTGTGAACATGATCATAAATTAAAATTTTGCAGAAAGTAAACTAATTTACTCAATACCTCGCGTAACTCGAAGTAAGGGACGAGATTCAACCGTAGCGTCCCTTGGAAGCTCCACCTCTATTCACGTCCACGCCGAGTTCTCTTCGGGATGACTTCGCAAAGCCACGAGTTTCGTGCCGACAAGAACTACTAGATTCTCCAAAGGCACGACAAGAATATCAAGAGAGAGAGAGAGATGGAAACTAACCACCATGTAACAGAATCAAGATTCCGGGGAAAGGAAGGAAGGAGTCGCGACCCGCTTCTTCTTCTTCTTCGGCGCCTTCTTGGTGGAGTTGGCTCACGGCAACCCTAGGAGGTACTTCTAGGGCCGGCGCCCACTTGGAGAGGGAGAGGGAGAGAAGGAGAGGAAGAGAGGCTAGGCAAGAATCCTTGATCACTTGAATTAATTTCCAAGCCTTGCCTATGCACCTTTATATAGTAGACTCTTTATCGCCAAGTCTCCTCTTAACGGAATTTTTCATAAGAAATTTATCTTTATAAATTTTTCTATGAATTATTCCGTTATACCAAGTTTTTATTATAACTCTATTTATAATAAAAACAACCATGTCTCCCCCTTTTTATTATGGAATAAAATTTATTATAAATTTTTCTTATCATGGAAAAATCAATTCATAATTGATTTTATAAAATAAAATAAATCAATCCATGGTTCATTTTAATTTCCATAAAAAGAATAAATTTACTATATAAATTTTCTTATCATGGAAAAATCAATTCATAATTGATTTTATAAAATAAAATAAACCAATCCATGGTTCATTTTAATTTCCATAAAAAAAATAAATTTATTATATAAATTTTTCTTATCATGGAAAAATCAATTCATAATTGATTTTATAAAATAAACCAATCCAAGGTTTATTTTAATTTCCATGAAAATAAATTTCTTTATATAAATTTATTTATCCATAATTTTATAAAACAAATCGCGCTTGATTTATTTTATAATTTAAACCAAATAAATTGGTTTCCCTCCTTTATTGTGGCCGTCCAAATCAAAGAGGGTGGACACCCTCTTTGGCCGGCCACACCAAGCCAAAACCGTTACGAATTAAACTCATTTAATTCGTCCAATAAGCCTTCAAAAGACTTAGCCATTTTAAGCTTCCGATGCGCCTCTGATAAATTCAGATTCGACTTATTTCTCTTGATTGGAAAATCTAATTTTCAACTCGTTTTAAATCCCTCGGATTACTCGTAGTGCGTATGACTAAATAGGTTTTCGATTTATGTTGGCCGTCTATAATCAACCAATTATAGAACGATCATGAGTGGCACCTAGTAGTACATCATGACCCCCAATTAATCGAAAGATCAACGGTTGACCTCAGAAATAATTCTGAAACCCTTCAGCAGCTCTAATGAATCATGCCTTATTCCCTTCACCATCTTATACCCACTTGGTTCAGGACACGGTCTATGTGTCAGTCCCCACTAGGCTGACTACGTCACACCTAGCCCAAGTAATGTCTTTCTCGTCCAACGGATTCTAATTACTCTCATGTTTCCTAGAGATTCATACTCGGAACATGTTATGCTCTGCCAGAGGCTTCGAGTAACAATCCGACGATAGGCCTTGGGTATACATCTCCTCTCAAGGAGTGGTGTATCCTTTGTAGGTTGTTCAAACATCTTCGGGCACATCGGCTTATACCCAACCATCCTAGGTCCACACCTCCTTAGAGATGCTTGCTTAAGATGTCAAAGTATAAGTCTCTGTGACCAAGATAACTTGAACACCGCAAGTCAAAGGAATATCGCACTTAAGCTACAGTAAGAACTTCATTGACATATCTACATGTAGATTCCCATATGAAGTCTTACAGCCAGTCACTCCAATGAACTAGTTCCCTTAACTACCATCCATATTTATCTCCGGACATCCCAATGTCACCAGCCAGTGAGAATCAGCTGATTAGAGAATAACCCATGCTAGTCTCAACAGAATTGATAGTGTCCGTATTTATCAATTCATCGACTAGGGACAATTTCAATACTTCACAATTGCACATGTAGAGATAATCACTAGTTGTGAATTCATCACAAATTCTCTCATGCTGTGAATTGTATTGCGGACATTCAGTAAATGAGTTTAAGATCTCAATCAAATACACGAACATGTATACTCAAATAGTGAATATTCATTTATTAAAGTAAATGATTTCAATCATAAGGCGTTGCCTTAGGACACTTCTCTCATATTACTAACAAATATCACACGATACTAAGAAAATTATCTCGGATTATGTGTCGTCCGATGGGAAAAATCACACGCTCCTAAATAACTTCCTATAATCATGTCTGACCTAGTGGTCCGCAGAACAAGCTCATCCGATATAGAGGAAGGCACTCAGAGCCAACGCGCAAGCTTGTTTGCATCACATGTCAAATTAGTAATGGAGGCCATGGGACTCTTAGAGTCCCTCTCCCACTTAGTTATTTATTATTGAGGAATTTTCATGCATGCATGACAAGCATATAAACTAAATGTCATACATAAAAAAACTAATTTTTCCAACTATTATGACTTTAGTCTTCAATATGCCTCTAGTCGTGTCGCCACCTCGTCTCCACCTCCTATCACCATGCATAAGCTCCATGAAGGGGTTCTCCGAGCCGAGATAAAATGTTATTTTATTTACATCCATCGATCCTATACTCCATAAAGGAGTGTACATCAAATCTAGATTGAAAGTAAATCAAAAGTGCGGCTAAACAGGTGCCATATTTAATTATAAAAATCAAATACCAAATTTAGCCTCGTCAACCCCGAGGATTCAAATAATATTACATACATGCACAACCAATCACATACACACATATTTAGCCATAATAGTCGAATCTCATGCCTGCAACCAAAGAGTTAGCCTACGCACATCCTACTATTATCCGGCAAAATAAAATACATGATAAAGTGCAAAAATGTAACAGAATCCAAAATACACAAAATCGGAAACCATTGGCTCTGATACCAATTGTTGGGTTTCCCCACGGAGATTCCGGGTTGTGCATGGGAAACCTTTCCATGTCCATGGATTAAAATTTTAATCCGAATTGAGTCCTATTTCCTAAACGATTGTCTCATCATTGTGCTAACCGATTCGAGCGATCGCTTGAACAAACATATTGTTCTAGTGATCAATCTCATCCAACCGATTAGTCGCGGAATAGACAATGAGTGGATCGTCTGTTTTTGTGTTTATCATCGGGGTCCAAGATTATTATTAACATGAAATAATGAATAATAATCAAATAATTAATTAATTAACATAAAATGATAATTAATTAAACAAGAACAAGGAACCATGAGAGATGTTATACCTTCCCATTTACCTCGCGATCTTCTACTGTATGACCCCACCCTTCTTGAACGTCGTGTGGGCGACGATCTACTAAGAACCGAAGTCACCAAGGTCACCAACACCTCTCTTCAAAGTTGCACCGAAACCCTAGCCACTAGGGTTGTCGCCGGCCAACCTTTCTTCCTCTTTGTTGATCGCCGGCCACCAAGAACCGAAGATAGGAAGTAGAAGAAGATGAGGAATATGAAGAAGAAGAGAAAGAAGTCTTCTCCTTCACCTCAACCCTCGGCGCCGCCGGTTACCACTCCTCCTTCTTCCTCTCGCCAACAGCCACGAGTCCACCTCCAAGGTGGTACCGGCCACTTTTCTCCCTCTTTGAAGGTCTCGCACACCCACAAGGAACCGAGAGAAGATTTATCTTCTTCTTCGTTGTCCTAGCCGTGCGCTCCGATGAAGAGAAAAGGAGAGAAGATGCTTCTCTTCTCCTTGTGTTGCCGCCCAAGCCTATGGTGGCACTGGTCGAACCCTAGGAGAGAGAAGGGAGGAGAAAAACCCAAGCCTTAGGTTAATTGGATGCCTTGGTCTCATGACTCCATGGGTATATATAGGGCTACAATAGGGACCATGAGGAGAAGTTGGGTCTTGGCCACCTAATGGATCAAGGCCCGATCCATTAATGAAAATCCATTCCACTAAAGGATCCTCATTGATCTACCTCACCAACCCCTCATATTTAAATATGGGCTTCACCTATTATGAGTACAAGAATCTCCCCGTGTTTAAGATATCGAATGTCTATTAATTAATTAAATTATTGATAATTTAATTAATCAACATCTAACTGCTTGAGTAGTACCACTCAACATTATCATCATGTCGGACCAAGTCCACTTGCAGGATTTAACATGTTGAATCTTATGAACTTCTCAAGGGGACATCATCAACCTGACTCACCAGGACACAGTTTTCTTCTATAATCAATGACACACCATGTAAATAATATTATTTCTCAACTTACCGGGCCTATCAATTTAACACATAAATCTCGCCCATTGATAAATCAAAGAAATAAATATTAAGTATATGTGCCCGTTATTATATCGGGATTAAGAGCATGTACTCCATAATAACTGAGGTCTGATTTAATTATAAAGTTAGTATAGATTGATTCCTCTCTATGTTGGTCCTACTCAATACACACAAAGTGCACTAGTGTAATTCTATGGTCAAGATAAACCAACACCAAATTACACTACAACCATCCTGATGGTTTGTCCAAATCTATCTCAGTTGTGAGCCTCTACTTATACTCTACAAGGAACTGATAACATGATCTTCTGTGTGACACCACACACCATATTATCTACAATATAAAGTATCAGACAATATGCACATACTAATATAAACATGCAAACAGTGATATTGTGATTCATTTTCAAAATGTAGATGTCTATATAAAAGCAAAGCTTTTAGTATACATCCTAACAAACGTGACTAGCCCTAGGTTATTTGCTAATCACTCTGCTAAATATCAAGTCCTATTTGGCTTACCCTTTGGTCAAACTGATAAGTCTTGGGTTTACCTTGCCAAACATCAAGTCTTGTTTAACATAACCTTGGTTAGACTAATCAAACCTTGGTATATTGTCAAACCTCAAAACACTAGAGGTAGACTATTCTTGTCTGATGCTTTTTGCACCAACAATCTCTCCCTTTTTGATGTTTGACAATAATCTGATTTAGATTTAGGTCTGAGGGTTTTAGGTCAATACTTGGGAGACACAAAAGGTATATAGCTTATGGTACTCTCTCCCCCTTTGGCACACATAAAAAAAAATAAGCCAACAAAAATGTTAAGTATAATTTTTGCACCAACAATGTGATTTTTAAAAATACTTAGGGTGTTTTTTAACAAAAAGCATGATTTTAAAAAACCATTTTATGTAAAAAATAAACACTAAAAAATCTTGAGAGAAATAAGTACTTAAATTTTCGACCTCCCTAAATTTGACACAATCCTAGGAATCTTGTTGACCACAAAAAAATTTCGTATGTGTCTTAGAGAGTTTCCAATCAAATTATAATATTTTTAATATGTATTTAATTTTTTTAAAAAATAATAAATTTCTTAGTTTGGATTCCTCCCCAATTTGACACAATCCTAGAAAACATTGTTAACTATAAGGAAAACTTTCTGATGTGTCTTGAAGATTTTCCAAACTAAAGTAATTTTCTAAAAAATTTCAAAAATGATTTAGAAGATTAAAAGATTTTCAAAAATGTTTTGGAAAACGAAACTTCAAAATCTAGTGTTTTTGAATAGATAGTGCTTTTGAAAATATAGTATTTTTGAAAATTATAATAGTTCTTTTAATTTGAACTCCCCCCTAAGCTTGACACAGTCCTAGGAATATTGTTGACCAAAGATGATCTTCCTATGTGCCCTAAGGTTTGTCTTAAATGAAAAGGATAACATAATTTTTAAATTCTAAAATTTTTAAAATAATCTAGAGTCAAAGGATGAATTGTTCTTCTGATCGGGACTCTCCCTAAGCCTGACACAATCTTAGGAATCCTTGCAAATCATAGGAAAAACTTCCTATCCGTCTTTAGGATTTATCCCAATCATTAGAGCAATTAGGGCATATTTTTCAAAAAATAAAAATAAGTTTTTAAGAAAAATATTTTTGAAAAACATAATAATTTTTGACATTCAAAAATAAATTTTTGAGCAAAATTTTTTTGAAAGACATGATAATTTTTGAAAGAATAATAATTTTTTCAAAAATAATTTCTTAGAAAAAATAATAAATTTTTTGAAAGACATAATAAATATTTGCAAACATATTTTTCTAAAAACAAAAAATTTTCAAGAAAAAGAAATAACTCCTCCTGAACCTGACACCTTCTGATTACCCTTGTTAACTACAAGAAACTCATTGTAAAGGAATGTAGGTCAAATAATTTTCAAAAAGATATATAAGTTTTTGAAATCTATAAGTACACACAATCATACATGTTCATTAAAATATTATTATATTTAAATCACTATTTTGAAAATACGTTTTTAAGAAAATATTCTAAGTGTTTTTGAAAAATATTAAAAATATTTATTAATTAATTAGTCCTTAATATTTCACTAATTTTAGGTGTCGTAGTACAAAAAACATGGTTGCCTTATGGGTGTTGTGAGATGCTTGATTAATTTTTCCCAATTTCTTTTTGTAGATTGTTTGACCTTGAGTTAGATTCAAGTTTAACAAGTCGTAACTTAATAGTAAATTTCAAAATTGGACTTCCTGTCTTGGCGAGGTACAGGGGCCTACTTGATTATCAGAACAATGACCCTTTGCTTGACAAATCCTTTAAAAGAAATGATACTTTTAATTTACTCTTTAAGAAACTCTAGTCTAACTAGTCTAGGATGTGGTGAGGTAGCTTCGACTAGTTTCACTTAGCTAAGTCGACCAAGTTGGATACTCCTTTCCTTTCCTGACTTCTTAGACCAAGTTTTCCTAACGTACTATCATCTAGACCCACCTTGGTACTATGTTAGGCAAGTATCAAATAATCTTTTTTTCTATCTAGCCATTCTAGATTAAATAGAAAACAAATTAGCATGAATAATATGACAGATATATAGAAGAAAAGTAAGTAGATGCAAGAGCATGGTAGTTATGTATGTGTCAATCAAGTCAAAGCATTCAAATTTTATTTCTAAGAAAGTATCAAATTTGCGATTTGATACAGATCGTGTGAACCCTTGAATGGGTCAACTCACTTTGACATATTTGTTATTATTAAGTTGATTGTTTCATTTGGTAGAATTTTATTAGTTTCATAATTAAAAGTGTTTAATAAAATTTAGTTCGTGAATTTTATATTAACAATTTTTGAATATTTGAATTAAGATTTTGACATTGAGTTTTCAATTAAAATTGAATTATTAATTAAAATTTGAGATTTATTCAATTAGGTTTGAATGTTTATGAGTTAATTAAGAATTTTATATTTGGATTAAGATTTTAACTTTAAATTTTCAATTAAAGTTGAATTATTAATTAGAATTTGAGATTTATTTAGATTTGAGTTTTTAAGAGTTAACTTAGAATTTAAATTTTTAAATTTAGATTTTAACTTTGAATTTCTAATTAAGGTTTAATTATTGATTAAAATTTGAGATTTGTCAATTAGATTTTAAGAATTAATTAATGATTTTTGAATAGTGGATTAATTAGTTATTCTTTTCCTAATTTTGATATTTAAATTTGAACATATTATTTAATGATTCATAATTAAATGATACATTATGGTAATTATTCAGCTTTTTTTCATTTAATTTTGGATTATTTATTGTTTCATAATTAAAGGACAGTTTATTGTAGTTTGAATTTTTGGTGTTAAAATTTGAATTAGTACTCTTTAAATTTGTAAATTTAATTTTTAGATTTTTATGATTTAATATTGAGTTTTAGAGATTTAGTTTATTTTGTTTGATTGAAATATTAATTGAATTGATAGATTTGGATTCATTTTGATTAAATGAATTAATGATTTTATTAAATTCACTAGAAATTTTTTCTAGTTCTAGTTTAACTTCATCATTTTCTTGATTAGAACTTTTAAGTCTGAAGTCTAAATTTATCTTGTTATTTTGATTAATTAGATTAGAATTTATTTCTGAATTTTATGAATGTTCGAGTTAATTAAATCTAAATTTTCTAAATTAATTAAATCTAGCTTTTTATTAATTAAATTGTTTAATTTCAGATTTTTTTAATTAATCAAATCTGTATTTTCAAAATTCTCAGATTTATTAATTAAGGTTTTAGAATTAATTTTTTTAGAAATATGAATTAAAGATTCAAAATTATCTTCAATATTATTAATTAAAATTTGAGAATTATCTTTAATATTATTAATTAATGTTTGAGGATTATCTTCAAAATCATTAATTAATATTTGATAATTATCTTCAAAATTATTAATTAAAATTTGAAAATTATCTTGAACATTATTAATTAAAATTTGGAAATTATCTTCAAAATGTTAATTTTATTCTTATCTTTAGAATTATTAGTAAGAAAATTAATTAAAATTTATCTTGAGAATTATTTGTAAAAGTATTCAAAATATTAAAATTAATTTCTAAAATTGTAGTATTAATATTAAAAATTAACGGATTTATATTCAATAATTTAATATTATTAATGTTTGACTTAGATCCATTATTAGATAATTTATCAAGCAATATATTTAATTTACTATACAAAAAAATCTAATTTAACAGAAAAATCTACACTAGTAGGGATATTTTTGCAAGAATCAATTTTTTGTACCTTCTTTACCTTCTTCGCATTTCCCAACATTATGGACCTGCTTATCTTCCATTCTAGATACTGGTTCTTGTAATACCTATGCTTTTGGCACTTGAATCACTTGATGTGGTTTTTATCCCTCCGGACTCCTGGTGTCGATACCTTTGTTGCCATCGGTGGTGACGTACGAATCTTACGAGTAGGATACTTATTTTTATAGTGTCCTCTCTCCCTGTACTTGAAACAAATTATATGAAATTTAATATTAAATATGACAAAATAAAGGGTTGGAATTTTGAAACCTTGAAGGGATAGATTGATTAAAAACCTTAAGAATTGGGGGTGAAGTTGAGATTTATTAAACTTAAGGGGGTTGAAAGGAATTAAAACTTGAAATTAAAGCTAGAGGTGGGAATTCCAAATTTAACGGGGTTGAATGCAAAAAAATGTCGTGGCTTATATCTCTATTCCTCGCTGCCTCCTCCTGAAACCCTTCCTTGAGCCAATCCTCTTCTCATCCTCGTCGTCTTCTTCTTCCTCCTCCCCTCGCAACAACTGCCCCAAAAACCAGATGCCAACCTCTTTCCTCTCTGCATGACCTCTTCCACACGATCTCTTTTCTTCCCGCACACGAGCTTTCTCCTTGGGAGAGCTTTCCTACCGGCAATCAATGTTGTTTACATCCATTGGTGTCGAGCGCTAGTGCCGGGTAGTGATGGGTGCGATGATCTTGGTGGCAGAATCACACACATGGCGCAAGGGTTTCTAGCCGATGATTCCTCCCCTAGGTACGGTCCGTTCTACCCCAGCCTGGTGAATCCTTCCGTTCGATGCCCTGTTGTATTATTGTCACCCTTACCTACTTTAGATCTAGTGCTCACCCCACGATGATCTGCTCTTGTTCATTGTGCTTGAGCTCAAGATTGAGGAATGCTTGATGGCGTTTCCTCCTTGTGAAGTTTGATCAACGATGAAATCTGAGTAGAGGGACTCCAGTCTTCACCAAGGTAAGATTAGTCATGTGGCATTATGTTTGGATGAAGATTTTATGTAGAGATTAGTCTTCACCTGTTCTGGTTAGTTTGAGGATTTTATCGATGCTTAGTGTTTGGGAATTTCTATTTGCATTCTTGGAATGGAATTATGTAGTGCTTAGTGTTAGTTCTTGGATAGAGTGGGTTAGAGCTTGGTGTTCTACCGAGAGCCATCTTTGAGCACTGAGGCATTGGTGTTTGGGCTTGTTTTTTATTTGAATTGGATTAGAGAATTGCCCTGTGTTGGATCATGTTAGCTATGGCTTAAGTTTGGGTAATATGGGTTGCGGTAAACTTGTGGGTTAACCTATTGTGAAGCTAGATCTATTGTGGTTGGATCTTGAGGATTTATTCCTATTTAAAATGTTCATGGTGAAGTCAAATCCTCAGTTGGATTAGATTTGGGAGCAAACCATGGTTTATGTTTCTCCTACCTCGGTAGGGTTAGGGTATGTAGAGATGATACAGGGAAATTAAACCTAATTAATTAGGATAAATCACTAATTAAGGGTAAATAAAAGAGCCTAATTAATTAGGACGATCCTAATCAACTAAGATAGCCTATTTAGCTAAATATTGCATGTTATTAAAGCTAAACACTATGCCTTTGATATGGGGTATTGACTTAATTATTTTGTTGTTGATTATCTAGACCGGGGGTGGGGGGGGGGGGGGGGTTCTCTACATATAGGGACTTCTCCACTTTGAGATAGATATTTTTTGTTTGTCTTCTTTAGATCCACAATACCATTATGCATGTTTGTTTATATTTGTGTAGTAGGTTTTATTTACCTTAAATCTGCTACTGTTGTTATCTTGCTTGATATTTATTACTTGATCTATGATATGATCTAATTTTGGTCTATACAATCTTGTTTTATTGATATCTGATTTTGTATAGGATTATGTAAGCATGTGTACGTAAATATAGTAGCATGCCACTATTTGTCTGCATTGATTGATTCTAGTTATACTTGCATGTGTACCTAGATGTATGATGATTGCATGTTAGTTTGAGTTATATATTGATGATCTGGTAGGGGTTGCATGAGTTAGAGTTATACATCATTCCTGCATCATTGCATACCGGCGATCATTGGCTCCCTTATGGTCTGAGCCCGTCGTCCGTTACATGATCCACACACACAACCACTCATGGGTTAGTGGATATTATTGGGTGTGTGCATTTGCTCTATATTGCTCCGCTTGGCCGCTCATGGGTAGTGGTTCTGAAGCGTGGTAGCAGGTAGGGATCCCGCTCTTTCCATAGACTATAGGAGATTGAGAGATATCTCCCCCATATGACATGGAGCGGAGTGTTTATTCCACCAGCATCCTGTCCACTCGGTCACTCAAGAGCAGTGATGGAAGAGTGCGTATAGTGTCACAACCCTACCCACTCAGCTGACACATATGATATGTTTTGGTAGCTTGACGGGTATCAGGGTTGACCATGACATTGCATCATGTGCATATGATGCATTGTGCATTTGATTGTGATTGCTACATTTATTTGCTGCATAAGTTTGACATGCACATACAAAAGATATTATGTATTTTGGTGTCGATGACCCTGCACTTGCTCGTATGATACTGTGGGATCGTTTAGAATCGATAGAGGGGGGTGAATATATTGGATCGAAGAAAACGATAGAGGGGGGGGGGGTGAATATCGTTAACAAATTTTCGGACAGTTAAAGAATATATGCAGCCGAAAGAAATAAAGTACACAAGAACACAAGTCAATTTTTTACTTGGTTCGGAGTCGCGGTCGGCTCCTACTCCAAGGCCCACGGTCCTTGACCGTTTACTTTGGGCAATTCTATATTTGGAAAGATTTTTACAGATTAATAGTACAGATATAGAATTTGAGGAACTAAATCACAATACTTTCGTTAATTGAACTACTAACGCCCGAGATGGATCAAATTCCGGAGCAGAGGGTCATCGTCGATGCTAAAATCTCGAAATGGAACTTTGTCGGAGCACAGCGCGTGAGCAAAAGTGTTTGGAGCGTTGGAAAGAATGGATGTTGAAGCCTTGGGGGTGAACCCCCTTTTATAGCACCCATGGGGGCGCCTGATTCGTTTGGGGCGCCTGACATGTGCCTTCACCTGCGAGAACCTCAATCCGCAGCTCGGCTCACGCTTATCCCCTTCGACTCGGCACCTGGGCTGACTGGGGCGCCTGGGATCTCTTGGGCGCCTGGGTTGACCTGGTCCATTGGCTTCGTGGCAGATTTGCTTCGATGGCTGCTTTGGCTTTGACCTTGGGCGCCCGGGACCTCTCGGGCGCCTAACCCAGTGTAGTTCGAAGCAGTCTTGCTTCCTTGATGTTTTGGCCCTTTACCTTGGGCGCCCAGGTCCTCCCGGGCGCCTAGCCCAGTGATCTACCCAATTCCTTTGGGGCGTTCTGAGCTGTAGAAACACAATCCTTCGGTCCTTGCAACCAAGGTTAGTTCCAAAACAAACTAAGCAAGAGTGTTAGTCATTATTTACAACCGTAGCTGTCTTAGTTCTGACTTCGGGTCTCCCAAATGAAACCCTAGGTCGAACCGACGCCTACTGTTCCTCGACGGGGAACGCGTCCTCACCTACTCCTCTCAGGAGAGTTTACCTTTTGCCAACTTGCTCCTCCGGTTGGACTTTTGCCCAATCCACCTGACTAGGTCTTCGTGCCCAACTTTCGGTCAGGCCTTCGGTGCCCAGCATCCGGTCAGGTCTTCGGTGCCCAGCCCCTTGCTAGGACTTCTTGCCCAGTCCTCGACCAGGACTTCTTTGCCCGACGTTCGGTCAGGTCTTCTTGCCCAGTTCTTGACCAGGACTTCTTTGCCCAGCCCTTTGTCAGGATTTCTTGCCTAGTGTACCTAGGACTTCTTCCTGCACACTAAGTGAACAAGTTAGATCACAATAACATCTTAACTTTTGAACCCTTTGCCATTATCAAAACCCAAGTTTGACTTAGGTGCTGCCTACACCAACAATCTCCCCCTTTTAATTTATGGCAACACGGTTCAAAAAGTTAAGTTAATGAAGCAAGTAAGATACTTAATTTCCTCCCCCTGAAAGAAATCTCCCCCTGTGTTTTTCAAGAATACGTGGGATTTTTTAAAACATTTCTAAGTCCTTGTCTATCATAAAATGAAAAGATTTTTCAGGTTTTCAACACTTAGAAAATTTTCAAAAAGGATTTTCAATATAGAAAAATTTTCCAGAATATTTTCGAGTTTAGCACTTAGAAGATTTTCCAAAACATTTAGTTTTAACGCTTAGAAAATTTTCAAAATAATTTTGAAGTTTCAACACTTAGAAAATTTTGCAAAATAATTTTGAAGTTTCAACACTTAGAAAATTTCCAAAATAATTTTAACACTTAGAAAATTTTCCAAATAACTTTAACACTTAGAAAATTTTCCAAATAATTTTAACACTTAGAAAATATTCCAAAATAATTTTGAATTAAGTACTTAGAAAATTTTCAAAAAGAATTTTGAATTACTTTACTTTTTGAAAACAGGAGATAAAAGTTTTTGAAAAAAATTTAATTTTTTAAAAATAATAATTTTAAAACCTTCTTTTCTCTCCTTTTCAATCTCTCCCCTTTGCCATATATAAAAACAAATATAGCAAAAAAAAATTAGTAAGGAAAGTAAAGTGCTATATTGAACCAATTCTAAGTATAAACTGGACCAAAACAATTTAGATTTTCTCTTTCGGGTCCTGTCTAACTCAGTTAGCTACTTACTAACTGTTATAAACAGTAACTTTCTCTAGGGTTAGTCAAGTTAAGTGATCTGATCAAGTTAGATTTTCTAAGCTTGACACTTAACCTGATTACTGTTCAATTGGTATTTATTGCCCCAATTACTGCAAATGCACTGACTTAAAGCATCTTGAATCAAGGCATAGACCTAAGCATCTCAACCCAGTCTAGGTTATCAATAAAAAGTACCCTAAGGTGCTTGTGAGATGTTGGCTTCTAGATCTATAGGTGCATGCAGTTCTAGGGTTAGGGCCTAAGCTAAGTCCATTTGCGAAAAAGTCCTAGTTTTGAAGGGGGTAAGTTTTTCAAAAAAAAACTACGTCGGAAATCATTTTAAATTTCAAGATAAAAATGATATTTCAAATATATTAAATAATAAATAATAAAACAGTTATTGAAAAGAAACATAAGTAGAGCAGTCCTATTCTACTAAGCATAACCCTAACTGCTTTCTTAGTGAGCTAAACTCAGACTCAGGTAAGGGTTTGGTGAAGATATCAGCTAAGTTTGATTTTGAGTCTACATGCTTAAGGACTATTTCCCCTCTGACTACATGATCTCTTACGAAGTGATGTTTAACCTCTATATGTTTTGTTCTAGAGTATTGGATTGAGTTCTTAGTTAGATTAATTAAACTTATGTTATCAATGTAGGCTTGGGTTTCGGTGTAATCAAGCTGGAAGTCCTTAAAAGTGTGCATCATCCATAGGAGTTGTGCTACACACTCTCCTAAAGCTACATATTCTGCTTCGGTTGTAGATAGAGCTACGTAGTGTTGCTTTCTATTGCACCAGCTGACTAGACTATTTCCTAAAAGTTGGCAGCTTCCACTTGTACTCTTTCTATCTAGCTTGCAACCAGCATATTCAGAATCAGAGTATCCTGACAAGTCAAAAGTTGAGGTCCTAGAATACCAAATCCCTACATTTAGGATGCCCTTAATGTGTAACACTTAAATTTTTCAGAATTTTTTTTCCAAAATAAACAAAAAGAAATTAAAATTTTCTTTTAAAAGGGTCGTAATAGGGACTCAAACCCGTGACCTAAGGTAAGGATTAATTACAAGTTTCCAATTGAGCTAATGATTATTTTGTTAGAATATGGAATCGATATTAGATAAGTGATAGTAAGCATCTTTTATGAGTGATGCTTCAACTTCCACTTAGTATATAAAGGAATAGAGGAAGAGAAAACCAAGAGTTTTCTCATTCTTCTTCTTCCTTGCCGAAAACAAGAAAAGAACAAGGGTTTCTCCACTTCTTTTCTTGCGCTCAAGATTCGGATCGTGCGAAGGAAGTGGACGAGGAGTACCACGCTAGATCCTACGTCGGTATAGTGAGTTCTAGGTGTAAGGATGTAAGTAGATCTCTCACCTGCAGTAAAAGTAGTTCTCTAATGAGTTTTAAACATGATTTTCAAGTCTTTTGTATGATGTGATCCTAATATAGCAAGACCAAGGTCTTGATTTGCCCAAACGCGAGGTTTTGAGATTTCGGCATGCAAGGTGTTCGATACCGATGTTCTGAGTAAGACCAAGGTCTTACTAAGCCTTAGAACGAGTTCTAGGACTATGAAATGACATAAGAAACAAGACCGAGATCTTGTTGTGTCCTAAAATAAGTTTTGGGAACATTACCTTTTTAAGTGCTAAGTTATGCATTTTAAATACAAGCATGAGTATAAGTTAAGTATATTACTTTGAAAGACCGAGGTCTTTTTGCCATGTACTGGGCCAAGGACCATGAGATCTAGGTGAGCTAGTCAGATGTCCTATTAGGATTCGGTTGCTAGCTACCCCGAACCTATTAAGGATGCCCGCATTGGTACTATGTCGGGCCCAAAGGAGGATGTTTATTATTTTGAAGTATAAGAAGTATAAGTGTATAAGTTTCAAGTTTTTCAAAAGTAAGAAATCATTTCAAGCATGTTACACATTTTTCATTTCAAGCAAAGTTTCCAAATGTAAACATTTGTTACAAGTGTATTCATGAGCTTATTCATTTTAAGCATAGCATTTTCAGGACATATGTTTAAAAGCAAGCATTCTTGACCAAGAGAATGTTTGATATCGATTGCATGTTTTTGTGAGATAGGTATCTACTTATTAAGTTATTTGCTTATAGTTGCATCCTTTTACTGCAGATAAAGGTAAAGGGAAGCTGTAAGGCAAGAAGGCTCAAGGATGGATGATTCATGTCAGTGGCGGCGGAACCGTGGAGTTGGATCCTTCGAGATGAGTTTTGTTTAGCATTTAAAACTCTAAACAATAGAACTTTATGAGTATTTTCTTTTGAGTTTATGTTAGTAGTTTACTTCCGCAAAGACATTATGTTTCAGTAGTTAATTTGGTGTTTGAAATGCATGCAAACGGAGTATGATTATGGTTATTATGTTTGTGAGTCTACAATCTTGTTGTGTAGTTGAAGTAGATTATATATATACTTGAATGGTGTTTCTGAAACCTGGAAACTGCAGTTCCAGGCATATCAGTCGACTGATGCAGGTATCAGTCGACTGGTCATGGGAACAGAAACATTCGGGCGAGTGAATCCCAGGTGCAGTGAACTGCACCAGTCAACTGGTAGGATATCAGTCAACTGGTGCTAGTGTAAAACAAAAAGTGTCGTAGGGCTAATGGTTAGTGCTTTAGTCTTCCAACTAAGAGGTCTAGGAGTCAAATGCTAGCAAAGCCAATGAAATTAATGTTTTTTTTTATTTTGGTTGGCCCAGCAGTAAAGTCAACGTAACGGCCCTATAAGGTCAAAGTTGGCAAGAGAGGGTCGTTACAGGTTTGGTATCAAAGCGAGATTCCGTCCTTCCGCCACACTGACATCAGACATCAGTCCTGCCTCCTATCAAGTAAGAAAGTGCATATGTTTAATTTTATATACATGTCTTTATTTGACTGTTAGTCTTGACATATGCTATTATGTGCATGATTAGTAAATGTTATTATGAGTATGATGCTAAGTAATGCTATTATGAGTATGATGACAGTATGATGATATGTCATATGTTATATGAGTATGATGATAGTATGGTGATATGACATATGCCATATGAGTATGATGATATTAGTAGGATGATAGTGAAGTAATGAAATGCCCTTATTGATGAAAAGTCCTTATTGAAGAAATGTCATTACCCTCTTTATGACATAAAGTAAAAGAATGTCAGGAGGACGTCCTAGATGATATAAAGTAAGAGAATGTCAAGAGGACGTCCTAGAAAGGTCCAAAACGAGGAGTGAGCTCCTAGAGGGCAAGAGGGTAATGTCATTATCCTCTTTATGATATATAGTAAGAGAATGACAAGAGAACGTCCTAGAAAGACCCAAAATGAGGAGCGAGCTCCTAGCGGGCAAGAGGGTAATGTCATTATCCTCTTTATGATATATAGTAAGAGACTGGCAAGGGGACATTCTAGAAAAGCCTAAAACGAGGAGCATGCTCCTAGAGGGCAAGAGGCAGAGTCAGTACCACCACCAAATCTCTTAGAGGTGGTGGCGCAGCTACAAAGACAGTTAGCAAAACAATAGCAAGTTATTGTCACCATGATGGCTAACTAGCAGGCTGCTCCTATTACCCCATCGGTGGAAAATGTTACGACACCAGTTGTGACCGAAGATCCATTGGTTACATCAGTAGTCCCGGCAAGGGGGTAAGGCAAGAAGCGTATCTCATTCAGTGACAGAAACTGAAGTCAGAACATTTCTCAGGCACAAATGAACCATGGGATTCTCAAGCATGGTTCAAAACGTTAGAGAGCATAATGGAGCTATTGGACTGGCCTAAGGTGAAGAAGATCAAGTGTGCCTGCTTCTGTCTTACTGGAGACGCTAGAATGTGGTGGGAGAGAGTCAAAGCCAAGAGAAATGTCAGCTAGATGACATGAGCCGACTTCGAGACTGAGTTCTTCGAAGAATACTTTCACATGCGAGTAACCAACAAACATTATGATGAATTCACGGAGTTCAGACAAGGAGAACTATCCGTGGATGAGTAGTGAAGAAGTTCAACCGGCTAGCTCGTCTGTGCCCAGAGCTAGTTGGCACTGAAAGAGAAAGAGAAAGAGGTTTCTTTCTACCCTACAAGCTCACAAGATGTTTTATAATGGATGTTCTGGTTATTTAGCACATGTAGTAGATGCAAGGCAAAGAGAAGGGTTAAAGAAAGAAGAAGTACGGGTAGTTTGCAACTATCTGGAGGTGTTTCCGGAGGAGTTACCCGGACTGCCTCCCAATCGAGAAATTGAGTTTGAAATTGAGTTGGCTTCAGGGACCAACCCAATTTCAAAGGCACTGTATCATATGGTGCCAGCAGAATTGAAGAAGCTGTAGGAACAATTACAGGAGTTGCTCGACAAGGGTTTCATCCGCCCTAGTCATTCACCCTCGGGAGCTCCCTTATTGTTCGTCAAGAAGAAAGATGGATCTATATGAATGTGTATAAATTATCGAGCCCTGAATAAGGTGACCATCAAGAACAGATATCCTTTCCCAAGGATCGATGATTTGTTTGATCAGTTGAAAGGGGCAGCAGTATTTTCCAAAATAGATCTATAGTTAGGCTATCATCAACTCAAAGTCAAGGAGAGTGAGGTGCCGAGAACTACTTTCTGAACACGGTATGGACACTACGAGTTTGTAGTCATATCCTTTGGAGTGACAAATGCCCCTGTAACGTTCATGGATCTAATGAATCAAGTATTCAAGGAGTTTCTTGATAAATTCGTCATAATCTTCATTGATGATATCCTAGTCTATTCAAAGTCTCAGGAAGAACATGACGAACATCTGAGCGTAGTGTTGAAGACGCTACAACAGCAGAAATTATATGCCAAGTTTTCAAAGTGTGAATTTTGGTTTGACCGAGTGACTTTCCTAAGCCACATCATTTCCAAGGAAGGTATTATGATAGACCCCGCCAAGATTGAAGCTGTTAGTAATTGGGATCGACCAAAGAATGCTAGTGAGATCAGGAGCTTTCTGGGTTTAGTAGGGTACTACAGAAGATTCATGGAGGACTTCTCCAAGATAGCTTCTCCACTAACTGCCCTTACCAGAAAGAATAAGAAGTACGAATGGACTGAAGATTGTGAGCGGAGTTTTATTGAGTTGAAGAAGAGATTGACAAGTGCTCCCATTCTTACAGTTCCAGAAAAGGATAGAAGTTTTGACATATATAGTGATGCCTCAAAGTGGGGACTAGGAGTTGTACTCATGCAAGAAGGCAAGGTCATTGCTTATGCCTCCCGGCAACTCAAGGATTATGAAAAGAACTATCCTACTCATGATCTTGAGTTAGCCGCCGTAGTCTTTGCCCTCAAAATGTGGAGACATTACCTATACGGAGTCCAGTGCAGGATTTACACAGATCACCAGAGTCTGAGGTATTTCTTCACTCAGAAGGACCTGAATATGAGACAGCGATGGTGGCTGGAGTTAGTTAAAGATTATGACTGTGAGATTCTGTACCACCCCGGCAAAGTAAATAGGGTGGCTGATGTGTTATGTAGAAAGACTTGTGCGACTTTGATGTCCCTGTCATCACTGTCACCACCACTGCAGAAAGAGATAGTAGATTATGGAGTGGAGATCGTAGAAGAGCAACTCTCAGTATTGACATTAGAGTCAACTCTACTTGAGGATATACAGAGAATGCAAGAGTAAGATTCTGATATTCAAAGGATCAAGCAAGACATGCAAGAAGGAGAAAGTAAAGAGTTTAGAGTATCTGACAGTGGAATACTCTATTATGGAGACCGTCTATGTGTCCCTAGCAGTGAGGAGCTAAGAATGATGATTCTTGAGGAAGCCCATAGAACTCCCTACTCTATGCATCCTGGTTCTATCAAAATGTACCAGGATTTGAAAAGAAGATTTTGGTGGTCTGGAATGAAAAGAGATGTAGCTAACTATGTCAGTACCTGCCTGAGGTGCCAAAGAGTGAAAGCAGAACACCAGAGGCCAGGAGGAGTCCTACAGCCTATATAGATTCCGGAGTGGAAATGGGAAGACATAGCCATGGACTTCATTGTTGGTCTACCCAAGACAACAAATGGGTATGATGCTATCTGGGTAATTGTAGACAGATTGACCAAGTATGCCCATTTCTTGGCAATCAAAGTGTCCTACTCCATTGAAAGACTAGCCCAATTATATGTTCAGGAAGTGATCCGACTGCATGGAGTTCTGAAGACCATTATCTCCGACAGAGATGGTCGTTTCACTTCGCATTTTTGGGAATGTGTACAGATAACACTTGGCACCAAACTGAAGTTTAGCACAGCTTTCCATCCTCAGATTGATGGGCAGATAGAAAGAGTAAATCAAGTTTTAGAAGATATGCTCAGAGCTTGTGCATTAGATTTCAAGGGCAATTGGTGCAAGTACTTATGTTTAGCTGAGTTCGGCTACAATAACAGTTACCAAGCTACTATTGGTATGACGCCTTATGAAGCTCTTTATGGTAGGAAGTGCAGATCTCCTATCTATTGGTATGAAGGTAGTGAGAAGAAAGAAATGGGGTTTCAGGTTGATCTTATTGAGGATACCACGGAAGCTATAAAGAGCATCCGCCAAAGAATAGAAACTGCTCAGAGTAGGCAAAAGAGTTATATCGATGTGCGGCGTAGACCACTAGAGTTCGAAGTTGGGAATACAGTTTTCCTTAAAGTAGCCCCCATGAAAGGAGTAATGAGATTTGGCAAGAAGGGTAAGCTAAGTCCTCATTACATAGGACCCTACCTAGTAACGAAAAGAGTTGGCAAGGTAGCATATGAGTTAGAGCTACCTCCAGAGATGTCAGTCATTCACAATGTGTTCCATGTCTCAATGCTAAAGAAACATGTTCCCGATGCCAACCAAGTGATTGAGCCACAGACGGTACAAGTTCAAGAAGATCTCAATTATGAAAGTCGACCTATTCAGATAATAGATCGAGCAGTCAAGAAACTGAGGAACAAAGAGGTACCCCTAGTGAAGGTTCTATGGCTAAACCAGAAGCATGAAGAGGCAACTTGGGAAACAGAAGATAGCATGAGGCAAAAGTATCCAGAGTTATTCTAAGTTCGAGGACGAACTTTCCATAAGATAGGGAGGATTGTAACACCTAAATTTTTCAGATTTTTTTTCCAAAATAAACAAAAAGAAATTAAAATTTTCTTTTAAAAGGGTCGTAATAGGGACTCGAAACCGTGACCTAAGGTAAGGATTAATTACAAGTTTCTAATTGAGCTAATGATTATTTTGTTAGAATATGGAATCGATATTAGATAAGTGATAGTAAGCATCTTTTATGAGTGATGCTTCAACTTCCACTTAGTATATAAAGGAATAGAAGAAGAGAAAACCAAGAGTTTTCTCATTCTTCTTCTTCCTTGCCGAAAACAAGAAAAGAACAAGGGTTTCTCCATTTCTTTTCTTGCGCTCAAGATCCGGATCGTGCGAAGGAAGTGGACGAGGAGTATCACGCTAGATCCTACGTCGGTATAGTGAGTTCTAAGCGTAAGGATGTAAGTAGTCCTCGCACCTACAGTAAAAGTAGTTCTCTAATGAGTTTTAAACATGATTTTCAAGTCTTTTGTATGATGTGATCCTAGTATAGCAAGACCGAGGTCTTGATTTGCCCAAACACGAGGTTTTGTGATTTTAGCATGCAAGGTGTTCGATACCGATGTTCTGAGTAAGACCAAGGTCTTACTATGCCCTAGAACGAGTTCTAGGACTACGAAATGACATAAGAAACAAGTCTGAGGTCTTGTTGTGTCCTAAAATAAGTTTTGGGAACATTACCTTTTTAAGTGCTAAGTTATGTATTTTAAATACAAGCATGAGTACAAGTTAAGTATATTACTTTGAAAGACCGAGGTCTTTTTGGCATGTACCGGACCGAGGCCCATGAGATCTAGGTGAGCTAGTAAGACGTCCTATTAGGATTCGATGGCTAGCTACTCCGAACCTATTAGGGATGCGCGCATTGGTACTATGCCGGGTGATAACTAGCATTTTATGCCATTATATTTGCTCATTTCCTTGGCATATTTTTATCCTCTCGTACGTTTAAATCATGTTTATACCATATTTTACGATTAGGATTTATTTTTGGAGCTCATTATAATTTCATCTAAATTTTAGTATTATTTCATGATTTTTGTAGGAAATTAAAGATTGGACCTTGAACCCAAGGCATGGCTGAACCCAAATGCTGGGTCAAACATAAGGCTGAGCTGTGAGTGGGCTGAGCTCTGGGCTAAAACTGGGCTGTTGGGCTGAGTTGGGTTAACTGAGGCTGGGCCAAACAACAACCTGGACCGAACAGTGGGTTGAACCCAAGCTTTGGGCCGAACCAGGAGGATCAACTCTTCGGCTTCACCCTTCATCGCGCACATCGGACACAGACGACTGATCTCTCCCACAGGCAGCGATCCGGATCCATTTTTCTTCTTCTCCTCTCCTCCGATCGGTGGTTCTCCTCGTCTCCTTCACCACCGCCGGCCGGATCATCTCCACTTCCTCTCATCTCTTCCTCCACCGCAGCCACCAACACCAAGCAGAACGCACGCCATCGCACAGCTAGGGCCCGGGGTCCGAACCCTAGCTGACCTCTCTTCCATCTCGGCCATTTCCACATTTTCCCCTCTCCCGGTTGGGAGCCCAAGCTCCATCAACGCCATCGCATAAGCTAGGGCCCGGGGTCCGAACCCTAGCTAACCTCCTACCATTTCTGTCATCCACTCGAGCACATCTCTTTTCCCTCTCCACTTCACCGCCAGCTCTCTCTCGGGTTGAGGGAGGGAAGGATTGGGAGGCGATCATCCACTCCACCGCCGGCAGCAGTTTTCCTTCACAGTTCTTCTACTTCACAGTAGATCTCCTTCCCAGCAATTTATTCCTTTCAGCAATTCCTTCACAGCAATTCAGTTCCTTCACATTAGCTCCTTTGTCCAGTTGATTGTTTTCCTTTGGCAGATTGTTTGATTGGTTTGTTATGTGTTGAATGTTTGTGTCAATTGAGGAATGCTTGTATTGAATTGTTCTCCCATATTTTAGAATTGCACGTACTCATGTCATTTGGAAGAATGCTTATAAGTTGTTCGACAACATGCTTCTATAGTTAGGTTTAATTCCATGTGTTTTGTTTGGCTTAATTCTTGCTTGTCTTGTCTCTTTTAATTGCTTTATGTTCTTGTACTTCATTTAAATGCAATTAAGTTAGGTTAGATTAGATTTCTTTAATGTTGTAGGTTTTGTTCCGTGTTTAGTTTTGTTGATGCTTAATTTCAAGTTGTCATTTTCTTTACTGCAATTGTAGTTAGGTTAATTTAGATTTCCTTACCTGCATTGTCTTTCATTAATTAGAACTAGATTTCATACTTGCTTCGCAATTTTTTTTCGTAGTCTTAACGTTCAAATCCAAACCCCAGTTCAATATCTAAAAACCAAAAGCAATAACATACGATCTTAAGGTTTATCATGCATCAACTACATTCGTTGGGAGACGACTCGAGTTACTCTATGCTACATTAGTTTAGAGAAGTTCTATACTTTAATTGTATTTGATACTCGTGGTACGACACGCGGTCATCACCGCGTCCAAAGGAGGATGTTTATTATTTTGAAGTATAAGAAGTATAAGTGTATAAGTTTCAAGTTTTTCAAAAGCAAGAAATCATTTCAAGCATGTTACACATTTTTCATTTCAAGCAAAGTTTCCAAATGTAAACATTTGTTACAAGTGTATTCATGAGCTTATTCATTTTAAGCATAGCATTTTCAGGACATATGTTTAAAAGCAAGCATTCTTGACCAAGAGCATATTTGATATCGATTGCATGTTTTTGTGAGATAGGTATCTACTTATTAAGCTATTTGCTTATAGTTGCATCCTTTTACTGCAGATAAAGGTAAAGGGAAGATATAAGGCAAGAAGGCTCAAGGATGGATGATTCATGTCAGTAGCGGCGGAACCGTGAAGAAGGATCCTTCGGGATGAGTTTTGTTTAGCGTTTAAAACTCTAAACAATAGAACTTTATGAGTATTTTCTTTTGAGTTTATGTTAGTAGTTTACTTCCGCAAAGACTTTAAGTTTGAGTAGTTAATTTGGAGATTGAAATGCATGCAAATGGAGTATGATTATGGTTATTATGTTTGTGAGTCTACAATCTTGTTGTGTAGTTGAAGTAGAATGTATATATATACTTGAACGGTGTTTCTAAAACCTGGAAACTGCAGTTCCGGACGTATCAGTCGACTGATGCAGGTATCAGTCGACTGGTCTAGGAAATAGAAACATTCGGGCGAGTGAATCCCAGGTGCAGTCAACTGCACCAATCGACTAACAGGATATCAGTCGACTGGTGCCAATGTAAAACAAAAAGTGTTGTAGGGCTAATGGATAATGCTTTAGTCATGCAATTAAGAGGTCTAGGAGTCAAATCCTAGCAAAGCCAATAAATTAAAGTTTTTTTTTGGTTGGCCCAGCAGTAAAGTCAACCTAATGACCCTATAAGGTCAAAGTTGGCAAGAGAGGGTCGTTACATAATGTATCTAAGTATTCTTTTTAGGGCTGCTAAGTGCGTTTCCTTAGCACAGGTTTGATATCTAGCACACATTCATATAGAGAAAAGAATATCAGGTCTGCTAGCTGTAAGGTAAAGTAGATCTTCAATCATACTTCGATATAGCTTAAGATCTACATGTTTACCTTCAGGGTCACTATCAATTTTTACATTTGTGGTCATAGGGGTACTTATGCTTTTGGAGTTATCCATTTTAAATTTCTTTATTAACTCCTTAGCATATTTGGATTGGTGAACATAATTTTCATCCCTAGTTTGCTTAATTTGTAGTCCTAAAAAGAAGTTGAGCTCACCAACTAAGCTCATTTCAAATTCGTTTTCCATTATTTTTACAAATTCTTTTAAGAAGTTTGAGTTAGTGGATTCGAAAATTATGTTGTCAACATAGATTTGGGCAATGAAGATGTCTTTTTCTAAGGTTTTGACAAAAAGAGTTGAGTCAATTTGTCCTTGGTTGAATTCGTTAGAAATAAGGTAAGTTGATAGGCGTTCATACCATGCCCTAGGTGCCTGTTTTAGTCCATAAAGTGTCTTATTAAGTTTGTAAACATAGTCGGATTTTTCTAGGTCCTCAAAACCTGGGGGTTGTCCTACATAGACTTCTTCTTTGATGAACCCATTTAGAAAGGCTGACATAACGTTCATTTGGTAAAGTTTAAATCCTTTATGGACTGCAAAGGCTAACAGCATTCTAATAGACTCAAGCCTGGCTACTGGGGCATATGTTTCATCATAGTCTAACCCTTCGACTTGACTGAACCCTTTAGCTACTAAGCGGGCTTTATTTCTAACTATTTCCCCTTGGTCATTTAGCTTATTCCTAAACATCCACTTAGTATCTATAATGGATTTGCCCTCAGGTTTAGGTACTAGTTCCCAGACTTGGTTCCTCACAAATTGGGCTAACTCCTCATGCATTGCTATGACCCAATCAGAATCAGGTAAGGCTTCCTTTATAGTCATAGGCTCAATTTTCAAAATTAGTGCAATCTGACTAAGATTTCTATAGGAAGACCTAGTTATGAATCCTAAGGTTGGATCACCCACAATTTGATTAGTTGAGTGACTGAGTCTGAGTTTCTTAGTTCTTCTAGAACTTGGTTCAGCCTCAGGTCCGGCTGGACGGTTCGGTTCAGTATTTGGTTCAATTACTTGGGTTGGTTCAATTATTGGTTTAACTAGTAGTTCAATTGAAGGTTCAATAATTTGTTCGTTATCTTCCTGATCAATATTTGATGGATTCAAGTTTGGATTATCAGATTTTGAATTAGTTTCCTCATCAAATATTAAATTCGTTGTTTCTTCAATTTTATTAGTTTGTCTATTGTAGACCCTATAGGCCCTACTTGTTGTTGAATATCCTAAAAATATTCTAGGGGTTGACTTAGACTGGAATTTCCCTAGGTAGTCCTTGGTGTTTAGGATATGGACTTTACACCCAAAGACCCTTAGGTAGTGTAGGTTTGGAAGTCTATGGTAATATAGTTCATAGGGAGTTTTATTATGTCGTTTGTTAATTAGGACCCTATTTTAGATATAGCACGCCGTACTAATTGCTTCTGCCCAAAACTGGTTGGCTAGGTTAAATTCATTGAGCATAGTCCTAGCAGCTTCCTGTAGGGTTCTATTTTTCCTTTCTACTAACCCATTTTGCTAGGGGGTTCTAGGACACGAAAATTCATGAATATACCCGTTTATCTTACACAATTCCTCAAATATTTAATTCTCAAACTCTCCCCCGTGATCACTCCTAAGTCTCTTGATTTTGGTATCATTTTGATTCTCAATTACCTTACATAGGTCAATAAATAGATTTAGGATTTCGTCCTTAGTTTTTAGGAACCTTACCCAAGTAAACCTAGAGTAATCATCGATAATAACTAAGCAGTACCGGTTTTCACTTAGTGACTTGGCTCCATGTGAATCAAATAGGTCAAGGTGTAGGAACTCAAGTGTGGTTTGAGTTAGTTCTGATTGAATTGACTTGTGATTTGACTTGGTTTGTTTACCTTAGTTGCATGAATTACATATTGTATTTTCATAGTTCTTTATTTTTGGTATTCCTTTAATTAGACCAAGTTGAGTGACTTTTGAAATTAGTCTTAGATTAGTGTGACCTAATCTCCTATGCCAGAGGTTTGATTCTTCTAACTGAGTTAAGAGGCATTTAGGTACTAAGGGTAGATTGATAGTATAAACATTATTTTTCCTAGTGCCCTTAAGCATGACTTCTAAGTCTTGCAAATTTCTAATCAGGCAGTCAGAGTTGGTAAAGTAACTACATAGCCAGTATCACGTAGTTGACTTATACTAAGCAAATTAAATTTAAAGTTCTCAACCAAGAGTACATTTTTAATCACAAAATCAGATTTGAGTTCAATGTTACCTGACCCAATGACTTTGAGTGTAGCATTGTTGTCAAATGCTACTGAGCCTAGGTTCTTGAACTTGAGTTTGGTGAATTTCAATTTGTCTCCAGTCATGTGTCTGGAGCATCCGCTATCTAACATCCATTGGTTCAAATTTTTATGTTCTTACACATAAAGTATTTATTGATTTGGATCCAATTAGAATTAAGGATAGCTTAAATTGATTTTCACAACCTAGTCTGTCTCACCTAATCTATAATTATCAATCACGTTAACCTTATAGGTTTTTGAGAGACAATTTTTGACAGAAGTAAAGATTTTATTTTGAATAACATGATTAATTTTGAACAGTTGAATTAATTTTAAAAACATTTTAATTGAATTTTAATTTTATTTTTAAAAGTGGTTGAATCTAAGATTAATTAAAATTTGTGTTAGATTCAAATCTGATAATAGTAAAGTAAATTTGGTTTTCAATAATCGGCTTCCAGGTCTTGGCGAGGCACTAGGTCTTCTTTGGTCATAGCCTTATTGGATTATCAACCCTTTCCTTGACAAAGCCTTTTATTGAAAAATCATCTTCAAGTTACTCCTTGAGAGATTTTGGTCTAACTAGTTTGAGTCTTAGATCGGTAGCTTCGGCTAGTTCCGCCAAAATGGCTTCCCTAACGTACTATCATCTCACCTCCACCCAATACTATGTTATTCAAATTTCAATTAAGTCATTTCAGTCCTTAGTCTAACCAGTCCTAGGTCTAAACATAATAAATTGCAGAAATAAATAAACAATCAAGCATGCAATTAAAGCTAAGGAATAAAAGCAATTTATCTAATTATGAAATTCGTTTTTAAATTGGCTCCCCCTGGACTAAAGTCACGGTAATGATTGGGCAAGATGTGAATCTTGTCCTTGGGGATCCAATACTGGTTTGGTCCAGCTTAATTGTTCAAGCATAGTTTGGGTACCCATGCTTGAACTTTAGGTCTAGATTGGTTCAATACAGCATAGTATGACCGTTGTCTCGACTTGGTTCGATACCCTAACCCAGATCGATTTAGAACGAACTTCTATTTTCTAAGGATCATGTCAAGACCCATGGAACCTGAAGTGAATCATTCTAAAGCCGCTTTAAGGTCCTTGACTTGAGTTTTCAAGGAGGAGTTCTCTTTCTCAAGCTTTTCAACTTGAGTAGAGGTTCCTTCTTGAACCTTCTCGGTTAAGGATCTAGAGTCAGCTTCATCTTTCAGGAGTTTTACTTTCTATCGGAGGGACTCGACTCGGATTTTGGATTTCGCCAAGTTATGAGATAAGTAAGCTATTAACTTTGATAATTCAATTTTAGAATAACCACTTACTGTTATTTTGCTGTTCTCCGAAATTGTGAGCCTTCCGTCGTCCGGCTCCGATTTCGATCCGGTGTCGATGTCTTCCGAAGTGGTCAAGGCGAGAAGGTTTGACTGTGGGACCTCTTCTTCTTCTTCGGAGGAAGATTCATCTCACGTGGCTTGAAGATCCTTCTTCCTTCGAGTCTTCTTGGCTTCCTTTAGATTAGGACATTCTGATTTGTAGTGTCCCTTCTTGTTGCATTCGTAGCATGTCACATTTGGTTTGGACTTTGAAGTTGAAGGTTCAGCTGAATCTTCCTTTCTTCGGCTGGCTTTCCTTCTGTTGGTCTGATGCTTCAGCTCCTTGTAGTAGTCCCAGGCTAGCCAAACCAACTTGGGTCGATCCCCTTCACTATCTTCTGAGTCTGAGTCTATGTCTGACTCGGGTGCAGGTTGAGGCTTTTTCTTGGCTACCTTTTCTTAGGTCTTACTTGTAAGAAAAGCAATACCTTTCTCAGCCAAAGTGCAGTTAGTCTGTTCATGTAATTCTAATTCTGAAAAAAATTGATCTAATTTAATTTTAGAAAGATCCCTAGAAACTTTGTAAGCATCTACCATAGATGCCCATAGAGTATTTCTTAGGAAAGCATTTAGGGTATACCTGATAAGGTCACGATTTTCTACCTTGTGACCGATTGTGTGCAGACCATTCATCAGCTCCTGGATTCTGGCGTGGAGCTGTGCTGCTGATTCACCTTCATTCATCTTTATAGTGTAGAGTTTATTCAACAGCAGATCCCTTTTGCTGATTTTGGTGTCGGAGGTGCCTTCGTGCAGTTCAATTAGTTTGCTCCAGAGTTCTTTAGCACTGTTGAAGGGACCCACCCGGTTTAGTTCTTCCTTGGTTAATCCACATTGCAATGTCTGGGTTACCTTTGCATCAGCCTCGATCTTTTTCTTCAGCGAGGTGTCCCATTTTGTGTAGTGTTGTGCCACTCCTTCAGCGTTCTTGGGGATTTCAAGGCCAGATTGAATAATAATCCTCATATCCACCTGAGTTTTCAGGTAGACTTCCATCCGACTTTTCCAGTAGGAGAAATCTTCTCCACTGAATAGCGGTGGTCTGGCTGTGCTGAAACCCTCTTGCATGGCTATGATAATTTCCTGAAACAAATAAGAAAGACAAAGAAAACTTGTCCCAAGACTTGGTCTTGGATTAGCAGTGCGGAAAAAATTAATTTAAAAAAAACGATCGAGTGGTGTTGCACCAAATTCGATTAACGAGAAAAATTTGAAAAAGAGATTAAAAATTTCATAAAATCCGAAAAAGAAGCTCTCAAATTGGTGGTTGCACCAAATTTGAGCCACCCGCTCTGATACCACTTGTTGGATCGAAGAAAACGATAGAGGGGGGGTGAATATCATTAACAAATTTTCAGACAGTTAAAGAATATATGCAGCGGAAAGAAATAAAGTACACAAGAACACAAGAAGATTTTTTACTTGGTTCAGAGTCGCGCTCGGCTCCTACTCTAAGGCCCACAGTCCTTGACTGGTTACTTTGGGAAATTCTATATTCGGAAAGATTTTTACAGATTAATAGTACAGATATAGAATTTGAGGAACTAAATCACAATACTTTCGTTAATTGAACCTTTACCAACGCCTGAGATGGATCGAATTCCGGAGCAGAGGGTCGGCGGCGGCGCTGAAATCTCGAAATGGAACTTTGCCGGAGTGCAGCACATGAGCGAAAGTGTTTGGAGCGTTGGAAAGAATGGATGTTGAAGCCTTGGGGGTGAACCCCCTTTTATAGCAACCATTGGGGCGCTTGATTCGTTGGGGGCGCCTGACACGTGCCTTCACCTGTGAGAACCTCAATTCACAGCTCGGTCAGCGCTTATCCCCTTCGACTCGGCACCTGGGCTGACTGGGGCGCCCGGGATCTCTTGGGTGCCTGGGTTGACCTGGTCCATTGGCTTCGTGGCAGATTTGCTTCGATAGCTGCTTTGGCTTTGACCTTGGGCGCCCGGGACCTCCCGGGCGCCTTGCCCAGTGTAGTTCGAAGCAGTCTTGCTTCCTTGATGTTTTGGCCCTTTACCATGGGTGCCCGGGTCCTCTCGGGCGCCTAGCCCAGTGACCCACCCCATTCCTTTGGGGCGTTCTGAGCTGCAGAAACACAATCCTTCGGTCCACTCAACCATGGTTAGTTCCAAAACAAACTAAGCAAGAGTGTTAGTCATTATTTACAGTCGTAGCTGTCTTGGTTCTAACTTCGAGTCTCCCAAATGGAACCCTAGGTTGAACCGACGCCTACTGTTCCCTCGACGGGGAACACGTCCTCACCTACTCCTCTCAGGAGAGTTTACCTTTTGCTAACCGGCTCCTCCGGTTGGACTTTTGCCCAAAGAAGGCCTAGTGCCTCGCCAAGACCTGGAAGCCAATTTCTGAAATTCAAATTCAAATTATCTTTTGTCAAATTCGAATCTAACACAAATTTCAAATAATTATAGATTATAATCTGTTTTCAAAATTTCTATTTTTCAAACTTATTCTGTTTCAAAAATCACTTAATCAGTGTTCAAAATTTCTGCTTTCTAAACTTATTTTTTTTTATCAAATCTGTTTTCAAAATTAAATAACTTTTTTCAAAATAAATGAAAATTCCTTTTCAAAATTAATTTTTACCTTCAAACCTGTCTCACAAGAACTTTTAAGGCTAACTGTTTGAAAACCCTAGATTGGGTGAGACAGGAAAATTAAGTTCAAATTAAAATTTCTTTTATGTTGTGTTTTAATTCAGAGGATAATTCCAACATAGTCAAACCATGATTAACATAGTCAAACATTAGTCAACTGAGTCAAACATGGTCAAACCTAGTCAACACTAAGGTCTTAGATAAAGTCAGTCTATGTCGGATACAGGGGGAGTTCTTCTTAATGTTTTTTTTTATTTCTCAAAATCCTTATGCTTTAAAACTTATTTTCATCTCAAAATAAGGCTTTCAAAAGTTGATTCAAAAACCTTAATATATTACTATCGCTTTGGAAAAATTATTATCATTTCAAATTTTTTAAACTGTGTTATTCCAAATTGAGTTTTCAAAAATTTATCTCCTTGAAAGTTATCATACTCAGAAGATTGTTCAAAAGTGCTTCTTTTGATCTTGACAAACCCTAAAGACACAGAGGAAAGGTCCACTTCATGATCTTCAAGGACTCCTAGGATGTGTCAAATTAAGGAGGAGTCTAAGTCAAAAGAAAAACTTCAGAAAAAGTTTCTTTTTACTTATGTCTTTGTTAAACAGTTCTTTCTAATCTGACTCAAACCTTAAGACTCCAAGGAAGAGTACTTGTGGTCAACAAGCTTCCCAGGACTGAGTCAAGTTTAAGGGGAGGTCAAAATTAAAGGAATTATTTAATAACATGCTTTATTTCAAACTCTTGCAAAAATCTAAGTTTTTCAAAATACTATTTGTTAGAATTTGTGTGACTTATGAAATTGTTTTCGAAATAACATTTACTTAGGTTGGAAAAGTTCCAGGACACTTAGGAAATGTCCTTGTAGTCAACAAGGTTTCCTAGGATGGTGTCAGACTGGAAAATGAACCAAGTTAAGTAAAACATTGAACCTTCAAAAGTTCACACATTTTTTTTGCATATATTTTTAAGTACTATCATTTTTTAAAAATTTACTTGGGTTGGAGAAAATTTTCCAGGACACTTAGGAAAATGTCCTTGTAGTCAACAAGGTTTCCTAGGATTGTGTCAGACTGGAAAAGAAACCTAGTCAAGTAAAATATTTTGTGTTCAAAATGCATAATCCTTTTCAAAAATTACTTATACTTTTCAAAGTCTAATTCTTTTCAAAAATTACTTATACTTTTCAATGTCTAAGTCTTTTCAAAATTACTTATATCTTTCAAAGTCTAAATACTTTTTTAAAAGTACTTATGTGTTTCAAATCTTAATTTATTTCAAAAGTACTTAGATTTTTCAAAAATGCATAATATTTATTTCAAAAGTACGTTTGAAGATTCAAAAGCACTTATGTCTTCAAAAATACATAATATCTGTCAAAAAAGTACTGCTATAATGTTTTCAAAAGTATAAATATTTTTCAAGGCAATATTGTTCTAAAAGATTGGCCTACAAATATAAAATATCTTTTCAATACTTTTCCAAATAAAGTTTTGTTGGGGCAATTTAATCTTTTTGCTATACTTTCAAGAATTATACTAAGTATTTTTATGCTTTCAAAACTCATAGGCTCTGATACACAAACGCTCTCCTTAAAACTTCTCTCAAAATATTTTAGACTTAAAAATGGTCTAAAACATAAGGAAAAGAGTTTTACATTAAGGGGGAGAGAAAGGGAATTTTATTTTTAAGCTATTTCAAAATTTTAAGCATTTCTAAGTGGTTCAAAGTTATTTTTAGTGCATGTTTTTCTAAATAAAATTTTCCTTAGTAATCAAAATTTGTCTGAAAAAAAGGGGTTTTTAACAAAGTTTAAGCTTGCTTTTCAAAAGTGTCTATGGATACAAATACTTTTGCTCTTTTTGAAAAATACTTTGTCAAAAACTTATTTTTGGTAGAACTCAAAACTCCCCATTAGAAACCTTGCTAACCCATGTATACTTTTGATATATGTCAAAGGGGGAGGAAAGGTCAAAGTTAAGTATTTTATAACACAAATATTCAGGGTTTTAGGGGGAGTATGAAAAATAAAGAATTTTCAGTTATGCTTCACTGTTTACCTTATGCTCTTAACTGTTGTAATTTTTTCCTTAACTTTGAATTGTGTTGCCATAATCAAAAAGGGGGAGATTGTTGGTGCAGGAAGCACCAGATCGAACCTTGTTTTGATATTGGCAAAGGATTCAAAGTTAAGGGTTGTTTGGTATCTAACAATGCTGCTTGAGAGTGCAGGTAACAAAGTCCTAGCGAAGGGCTGCTAGGCACCTGACGATGGGCTGTCAGGAAACCAAGTCCTGGCGAAGGGCTGCTAGGCGAAAACCAAGTCCTGGCGAAGGGCTGCTAGGCGAAAACCAAGTCCTGGCGAAGGGCTGCTAGGCGAAAACCAAGACTTGGCGAAGGGCTGCCGGGCAAAAGTCCAACTGGAGGATCCGGTTGGCACCAGGTAAATTCTCCCGAGAGGAGTAGGTGAGGACGCGTTCCCCTTGAGGGAACATTAGGCGTCGGTTCGACCTAGGGCTCCATTTTGGAGACCAAAGTCAGAACCAAGATAGCTAAGGCTGTATAAACTAACATAATATTTGCTGTTTTGGACTAACCCTGGATGCAGGACCGAAGGACTGTGTATCTGCAGCTCAGAGAGCCTCAAAGGAGTGAGGCAGTAGCTGGGCAGGGCGCCCCGAAGTTTCCGGGCGCCCCCAGAGTCAACCCAAGTCAGCAGACCAAGAAAAAGCTCCGACAGCAGCATTTCGGGGCGCCCCGGTTCTTCCAGGCGCCCCGCGCGCTCCGGGCGCCCCGCGTGTCGCGGGCGCCCCCATTGCCACGCCGACTATCAACTGCCCTCGCGAAGCCAAAGGATGAGGCTTTGACCGGTCAACCCGGGCGCCCGCGCGCTCGGGGCGCCCCGGTCAAAGCTGATCCCGAAGATGAAGAGATTAGCCTTGACCGAAGCGATCACCGGATCGGAAGCCACGTGGGGGCGCCCCCGTCGACCAGGCGCCCCCAGGCCCTATATAAAGGGCCCTCGACCTCCTTCTTCAAAGCATCAATTGCTGCGACACTTCTGCGCTCTTCTGCTTCCGCGACACGCTCTAGAAATCTTCCAACTCGAGCTGACGACGTCCCGCTGCTCCGAAACTTCGATCTACACCGGACGTCGGTAACGAAGAGCTGTATTTAAAGTTTACTAAACTGTTCTTGTTATAATCTTTCTTGTAAACTTTTACGAACTTATAGAATTGCCCGCAGAAAACGGTCAACGACCGTGGGCCTTGGAGTAGGAGTCGACCCAGGCTCCGAACCAAGTAAACCGACTGTGTTTGCATTGTTCTGTTTTTCTTTTATTTCCGCTGCGCACCCGCTCTTTTTAAATCCGAACGATTTGCGACATTCACCCCCCCTCTATCGCATCTCTCGATCCAATAATTATTTGAGTTGCTAAAATCTATGTTTGACCTATGTTTTATTGCTTATTTGTGAAATTGCCCTAGGTTTTAGAACTTACTCTTATTTTGGACTTAATTGTAAATTTACATATATTTGGATTATTTGGCCACTAAATTCTTGATCTATTTTTTGTAGGCATGAAGGGTTCATGGACTTAGGGCATGTTGGGTCAAACTTGAGTCGGAAGTGACCCGGATCGAGTTATCAAGATTAGGATTAAATCTGGGTCGTCCGATTTAAGAGCGGCTAGATCTGAGCCATCTGAGATCATCTGAAGAAATCCGAGCTAGGGTTAGGGTTGATCAAGCATTCTGATCATGATCTGAAAGTTTCATCCCAATCAGAGCTAAATCAACCGTTGGATCAAGCTCGGAGGGCTCTAGATCGTCCATTCAAAGATTAGGTTGATCTGGACCATCCGTTGCACATCTGGAGGATCCGAGCTACCACGAGGCAGATCCTGACCCCAAATCATCATCATCATAGTTTGGCTCAAATCAGAGCAAGATCAGCCGTTGGATTTCCTCAAATCAATCTGAGTCGTTCAATGCCAAATACTTAAGCAAATTCTGCGTAGCTTCTTCCCTTCATCGCGTCTTCGCCGTAACAGTAGCTTCCTTCGCGTGTTCATCGTGTTCTTCATGTTTTTCATCCATCCGAAGGCGTGATCCCTCAATCTTTCACTAGAGCAATGAGCTAGGTCAGTGAAGAGAGTCTCAGTGAGGTTTTCAGATTGGGTTTTGCTCAATAGCAAGGCTGCGTGAGGTTTCAGCAGCTTTGTTATCCGATTTCAGCGAGCTCAGTTGTACACCATCGCCACTGCATCCGAGCTATCCAGAGGGGTTCCTTGGAAGGTTCGGATCATTCCCTAATCACAATCGCAAGCCACCACAGCGAGTTTGAGAAATTGGAAGCAGATTTCGGCTTGAGCAGGGGCTGATTTGATTCGGTAGCAGAGACAGTTCTTCCACTGATTTGTTGAGCTTGCGGGTCCGAAGTTCTCCCTTGATTGATGACCAAGGAGCTCTTGAATTGGAGAAGGGTTGAGGAGTAGTGTAGTTAGTTAATTTCTGCTGTTTTGACTGTAATTTCGATTTATGCAACTTTTCATTCCTGCATTTTAGTAATCAGCTGTTAGTTTACTTTCTTAAATTGTTTTTTCTTAAGTCAGGTTTATTTTCTGCAAGTAAATCAGCTAAGTGTGTTGTTCAGTGATCAATCGAATCTAATTGCAGTTCGTTTTTCCTTTAATTGCTGCGTGCCAACTACATAGCTTGCGTGCCATTTAAATTCTGCATTTCCTTTCAGTTTTTGAGTTTGTCTCAGATTGCTTGTTTTCTGAGTTGTTTCTGAGTTTCTTAGTTGTTAATTTCTGCTCTAGCATTAGATAGATAGTGTGTTTAGTTAAAATAGCACTTAATTGTAGTTCTTTGCAATCCCATTTGTGGCGTGCCAACTTCCATTTCTGAATTTCTGATTAATATGTTGCGTATCAGTTTTCTTCTCTGAAATTCCTTTTAGCTCTCAATTCTTTAGTTTATTTCACCTTAGTATGTTAACTTGGTTGATCTAGGTTGTTTCACTTGTAGCTTCATTCTGAGTTTTATTCAGCTGAATTTCTGCACACCATCTCAGAATTTCTGTTTTGTTTATGCCATTGGATTGAATCTGAATTCCTTCACTTGGCTGTGCCATTTCTGCATTCGAATTTCCATTTCTGCATTACTTATCACTGCATTTTCATGATCAGGTTCTGCATTACTAAACTTACTTCTTCATTTAGTTTCTTTGAATTGGAACCTTCACCTTTGCAACTCCAAGTTTGTTCCTTCTTAAGCTAGATTCGAAATTCCCTTTACTGCAGTGTGTTTTAAAGTTTTGAGTTAGATTCAATTGCAAACTCAGTTACTTAGTTGATTAAATTGTTAGGCATTAGAATTTCATCTGAATTCATAATTGTTTCCAAAAATTTGATTTGCATTAGTTTAGTCCTTAATTTCCATTACTTTGTTTAAGTTTGCGTGGTCAAGTTTCCTTCTCTCTAGTGAGATTTCCTTTCATGCTTACAACCCAAAACCCAATTACTTATTTGAAACCCAAAAACACAACCGACACCTAAACCAAGCTCGAATCAAACACAACAACTAGCTCCGAGGAAAATACGACCTGTGGCCCCTTTGCTACGCTTTTGTTCTTGATTGCAAAAAGGGTTTCTAGCTTTTTATTTATATTCATATTTAAATTTGAGACCCACATTCGTGACATATCTAGTTTGGGTCCGTCAAATTTTTGGCGTCGTTGCCGGGGAAGCACTAGTTGATTTGTTGATTTTTTTGCTTGTGCACTTATTTCATATTTTTCTTGATTTATTTTTGTGCTTATTGTTATATCTGTTGATTTGATTTAATTTGTTTTATCTCTTTATCTACTTTTACTGCGATTTGTTTTGTTTTATGACCAGGTCTTCAGGTGGTGATTTAGAAGAATTCGACCCTGAGATTGAGAGGACTTTCAGAGCCAGGAGGAGCCAGGGCATTCTTTCTGAGACTACAGATATTCCTCCTATTCAGACTATTTTCACTCACTCAGGAAGTAACATGGCAGATCACCAAAGAACTATGAAGGAGCTCGCAGCACCAGATGCTGCATTTCAGTACTCCAGCATAGCTTATCCAGAGCTGGCGAGAGATTTCGAGCTCAGATCTGGACTCATCAATTTGCTGCCAACGTTTCAGGGATTAACTGGAGAAGATCCAAATAGACACCTGCACGAATTCCATGTTGTGTGCTCTACTATGAAGCCTCAGGGCATTTCTGAAGAAGATATCAAGCTGAGAGCTTTTCCCTTCACACTGACAGGAGCAGCAAAAGACTGGTTTTATTATCTACCTACAGGGCATGTGTCTAGTTGGATCGCTATGAAGAAAGCATTTTTGGAAAAGTATTTCCCAGCCTCCAGAATAGCTATAATCAGAAAAAACATCTGTGGAATTCAGCAAGTGGTGGGCGAGACGCTATATGATTACTGGGAAAGATTTAATAAGTTGTGCTCAAGTTGCCCCGAGCATCAGATCAACGAGCAACTGTTGATTCAATACTTTTATGAGGGATTGCTGCAGATGGACAGAGTCATGATAAATGCTGCAGCTGGAGGGGCCCTAGTAAAAAAACGTCAATGCAAGCTAGGGAGCTAATTTCTAATATGGCTGAAAATTCCCAACAATTTGGAAGCAGAGCCTTGACCACCAGAGGAGGGGTGATGTTTAGGTAGTTCCTACTGATCAGAAAGAGATAAGGAATTCATTGGCAGAGATCACATCACTTATTAAGGAATTGAAGGTTAATAATGCAAATCAAGGCTCAAATCTTTCAGCGACTCCACAATCTAATCAAGTGATGAGTGTGTGTGACATTTGCTCTAGTCAAGAGCACACCATCAGATTCATGCCCCACCCTCCAACAGGACGAGACAGTAGCAGCATTGGTAAGAGGACAATTTCAAGCAAGAAACAATCCTTATTCCTCTACTTATAACCCCGGTTAGAGGAATCATCCAAATTTTAGGTACGGGAACGCTTTCTGCCAACAAAACCCTCAACCGCAGCCTTCACAGTAGCCTCTACAGAATTCCCAGCAGCCCCAGCAAACTCAGAATAATCAGCAAGTTTTTCAGCCGTCGAACCAAAATTTTCAGCCTCCATTTCAGCCTAATTTTCAACAAACTCAGCAGCAATTTCAGCAATTCGAATCTCAATTCCAGCAATATCATCAAGGGCAGCAAGGTTTTCAATCATTTCCAGATTTCCAAACTCAAAACTAATAAAATTTTCAGCCTTCCCAGCCCTATAACCAGATTTCACAGCCTTACAATCAAGGGTTTCAAAATCAGAATTTTCAGCCCTCGCCACAGAATTTTTCACTTCAAAATCAGAACTTTCAAGGTTACAATTCCCAGCAAGGTTTCCAAGCATGGCAGCCCTTTAATCAGCCCTATCAACAGCCCACTCAGTCCTCCTATCAGCCTCAACAACCATGTTTTCAAGGATCTCAGCAAGCTCAACCATTTCAGCCGACTACCTCCTCATTTCAAGGTCAGTCAAGGAGCTATGCTAACCAAGGAGGTTATGGGAGCTCAAGTGGAGGAAATGCTCAGCAACAACAAATGATGGAGATGCTACAACAAGTTGTACAAACACAACAACAACAACAAGCTTGGCAACAACAACAACAACAACACAATCACAACATTGAGAGGCAATTGGGTCAATTGGCTAGTGGGATATAACTATGTAAAAATTGATAATAGACTTCGGATATTATCTGAAGTAATAGGTAGATAATTACCGAAGTAGACGCGCGTGAAGTAAAAAGGTCAATTTTTTACTTCACCACGAAATACCGAAGTCTTTCACCGGTTCAATATCGGTTCAAAGTTGAACCGTTTTCGAAGTAAAATGGCTCTAATACTTCATCGATCTCGCTGAAGTATTTGATCGTATATAACTTCATAAGTACTTCTGAAGTAAAATGTTTATACGACTTCACAAATTTTTTTTATTCTCGTGTAGTAAATATTTAATTTTACTTCTACAAAAATTGAATTGGTCGAAGTATTTTTTGTTGTATTACTTCAGCATAATGTAGACGTATTAGAGTGTATATTGCTATAACAAATATTTAATATTAGCGAAGTAATTTATACAAACGACTTCACAAATTAAAAAAATGACGAAGTAAATATTTTTTTAACTACGCTGCTAATTAAATTTGACGAAGTCTGTTGTATTGTATTACTACACTATTTATTTGTATTGTCAAAGTAATTCATCATGTTTTGTTAAAATATAATTTTAATTAAACAAATATTTTTCACCACAATATTTTTCAAAAATATCTATTTGAATTACTACAACACAATATTTTTCACCATCAAAATTAAACAAATATATATATATATAATTTCTATTTCTTACAACTCAAAAGTGTATTCATAAAAGACATTAACCAACTTCACCCAAAATCTATTGTATTCATAAATCTCAAAATACAATCAATATTTTTTTTCACAACCTACACTTAGGCACCCACATAAAAGTAGACAAATTCACTCCATTCGCTTCTGACTTCATCATACTGAGATTGATTGTAATACTGTTTATTTTTTGAGCCTGCAAACTAAACCATTAATAGAAGTGTGAGAGTCAATACAAAATGACTAAATATTTCATAAAGAATATAGTAAGATTTACCTTCCTCTCCAATTGTAAATCTTCATCCATGACTATCTCTTTCATATACCGCATTACACAATATCCACATTCAACACCACCATTTTGTTTTAAATTACCCTAATGAAATTGAAAGTGTAATGCAATGAGTTACAATCATAACAATAAGAATTATCAACTAATGCTTAAATACGTAGTCATAATATATACCGTCAATTGTTTAAAACCTGGCCCTTTTGAAATACCCCTTGAGGCATTGTATATCTTGACTCCACTGCATTGTAAAAATTTGAAAGTTATTTTTGAACATCTAATGAATTGAATGTATTTACAAACAACATAATTTACTACCTACTTGGTCACAATTGTTTGCCACGCATGATCTCGATTCCTATTACTTAAAGAGTCCAATAAATATATCATATTTTTGTCTTCATTAATTATAGTCAGAATCCAATGGTACCTGCATAAATGACAATATAGCATTAACAATATATATAGTAGAAATTGATAAATAATTAAAATCTTACCCGGTGTTGTATGGGATTAAGCATATGCTATCTCTATTCGATACTTCTAATTGAGCAGCAATATGTTGTGACAATTTATTATCATATTCGTTCACTCCGTGTGTAGGTATGTGATTGGGATCCACAAATGAAACATACTCTGCCCTATTTTTTTTCTTTAAATATTTGAAAAGATAACTGCACTCAAAAGCCAATTATTAAAGATTTTACATAATATTTAAAGCTACCCAACAAATACTCTACAAAAGAGTGAAGAAACATATATACAGTAGCTAGTCATGGAGTATAGTAGAGAAGTATTACATACATACAGCAGAGAAATATTTAGCTACTTAAAGTAAAGCACTATTTTCCAGCAAATGAAAAGCCACTTAAGAAAGCATATTATTCATAGACATCATAAGTTGCCAAGGAAAATACACTTAAGAAAATACACTTAAGAATGTCATAATTGCTCTACCACAAACCCGTGTTTATCATTATCCCCTAATTGCTCTTGTTACACTGCGGTAACAGAATGTCAACCTTAAGCTAGCTGAAGCCGGCCCCTATCCTTCCTTTTATCTGAGGAGTGGCATGCATATGCATGGCCAAGTCGAGTATATATAATTTCTCTAGGGGGTTTGTGAGCTCGCAGCTACTTTTACAGAGTACATTCTCTTTGTCTCTGAGGAGATTAATAATACTTTTACAGAGTACCAAACAAATTCCCTAATCCTTGCATACTTTCAACTGATAACTGAGGGAATCTGTCCTTGCATACTTTTATTTTTTTGATGAGTTTAGACTTATTATTATCTTGGAATAACTGAAGGTTGTACTACACTGCTAGAACCAAACAAAGTGTCACAGGTTATCAAACATATGATATAACACGATTAACATACCAACACGATTAACAAAACATGAACAAAGTTAACAACACAATTAACATAACATGAATTGAACCAAACATGAACAGATATCATACCAACACGATTAACATAAAGAACATGTATAATCTCTATGATTATCATACCAACACGATTAGCATATTTGATCACAAACTAGTTACGCATACATAACCACGATCTTAACACATTAAAATAACTTAACACAGTTTGGATTCATGTGAATAAAGGTAAGCATGTGAACAAAGATAAGCATGTGAACAAATACTATATATAAAACATAACATACCCTATGTAAACCAAAATTTGTCTGACGCCTATCTCTTTCATCTCCATAAAGCGCAATATATCTTCTCTTAGCAACCATACACCTTTAGGACGCCCAAACATACCTTCATCAAATTCTATGTGTATGCTCTCGTCTTCAGACATTAATCTGATAACATACGAGTAGATAAATTTGCATGCCATCGGTAATGTTTTTTCAATTTCCTTGTACTTGGCTTGATCACCATGAACATCCGAAAGAGCAAACGATTGAGGTTTCCCATTCTTCTACAATATTTTTAAATATTAATATGAGCATTCAAAACAAAATCAAGTGATAATTGTAAAATACCAACTCTTTGCGAAAACTAAAAGTATACCTTCATTGTTGGTAAAATTACCAACTCTTTAGGCCAAGCAACAATTGTTCCGACAGCATCATTGACGATTGTTGGTCCAGACTTAATTGGGATTGGAAGCTCTGCTCCTTCATCTAAGACAACATCAACAGATACCTTGAAGTTCCCTTCCCCAAGTGGAACATGATGAATCATTATATTTGGGCCTCCTTCTGATAGTATTGTGCCATACGCTACCACATTTTCACGTTGTTTCACAGCCAAATTACATTTTTTCCCCTTTAAGAACAATATATAAGAGATTGATAACAAATATTTGAAATTGAAAAAAATGAATCAATTAGACATAATATTGAGAAATATAGAACCTCCAAGTTTGAAGTGCGACTTTCATAAATCTCCACATCTTCGGTGCATTTTGGATCGTTCATGTGTGAGGACTTGTTCGATATCACAGCTTCACAAGTTTGATCATTAGTGACTTGAGCAAGTTGAGCCTTCAATTTCTCAACTTCAGCCTTCAAGAGCTTATTCTCCTCTGATTGATCTTTGAAGTTGTCAGTTGAATCCTTTGGAACAGATTCCCTAATCCTTCTTGGAGTTTTAAAGTATAGTTGGGGTTTGACGCTTCCTCCAACACCTCTAACTCGTCCATAGTGTTCCGGATTTCCTAAGGCAGTGGTCAACACATCATTCATTCCAGAAGGTTTGAACTCTCCTTTTACCTTCTTTTCCATCAAATCATCCTACAATAAGGGATACAACAAATCAATCCAAAAACTCAAATTTTATTTGCCTATGCAATATGAAAATTTGATAAAACTAAACATTTACAATTTTTTCAATGACTCCTGCTATCTCCATGTTTGTTACGTTGCCAGATTTGTCCTCACGGGCTTTACGCCAAAGCATCGATCTATCAACTTCTTCATTTTCAGCAATTAATTTTTTCTCCCGCTACAATTCCAAAATCGATCAGTTTAATAACATAAAGTCCTTGTTGTAAATGGCAAATAAAATGGGTCATATCTTACCAATTCAGCCTCTAAGCCGATGTAACCCTTGCGAGACAGTCTGTGATGATATTTATAATGCATTGTTCGTTCTTTTTGCTTATCATGAATAGCCTACATGCATCATTATATTCTTGAGTTAAATATAAAATTAAATAATTCTAAATAGAAATATGACAATGTCATGAAGTACCTCCCATGAGGGATGAAGTCTCTCATCGACAAATGCTTTCCAAATTGCATGTGGGATTTGATACTGACTTGGTGGAGAACTCAATTTGTCGAGATTATCTTTGTTTGGCCAAACAAACCTACTAGTCAGTTTATTTTTGAAATCTCGCCACTTTTGTGCTGCTGAACTCATCACATCAGCCTTACTTTGTGGTGCTATTTCAAACACATTCTGCAACACAAAATATTAGTAAGTATTATTATTAATAAAGAAGTTGAGCATGAATAAGAATGTTAATCTTACCGAGATCTCTTCCCACAATTTTTGCTTTATATTTTCTGGAACGGTAGGCCAAGACTTTATATTGATTGGCACCATGGTTCTAGCAACAGAGCCAATGTACGATTGCAGTGCCTTTCCATTTGCATTGTATAATGGTCGCCCCATGTCATCATAATCGATTTTTGCTTTTTTCCCCCATCTAGCAGCTGCAGTTAGTTTACACATTGATGTAGGACCTCTCTTGTTCTTCTTAACATCTATAGAACAATCTTCTTCATCAGTAACTCCATGCAGCTCCGCATCAACTATTCCATGTAACTCCTCAACTACCACTTTTGTTTTTGCTTGTTACGACCCATCGAGTTTTGACTGTAAATAACATAAATAAAACCATTGTTAAAATCTGTATAATAACAATAACATAAACATAAAATAGTAATCAACAAGGATATGATGAGGCAAACAATAAAATGGCTATTAAGAAATGCTTTTACAGTTATGCCTGAAATGCTAACAAGATTCTATTAATAACACCATATAGCAAACAATAAAATAGCTATGTTTATTGAAGGTAACAGATCAGTTCCAGCACACTTAAAGATGCATAACATAATCTTAAGCTAGAGTTAAAGGACCATCTTGTTCATAATATAAAAATGCATAACATCATTTTTTCTTTTTCATGACCCAGACCCCATCATTTTCCGATCTAAAGTATCTTTGATGAGCAGGAATACAATGAATATCAACATCATCAATTGGCCGAGAATCAGGAATACTGCTCCAATCATCGTCCTCTCCCTCATAACATCTATTTGGAACCGGGAGAACAATTGACCACTCCTTTTTTAATGGGTCATCAATATAAAAGACTTGGTTGACTTGACTTGCAAGCACAAATTCGTCATTCTTATGCCCACGTTTGTTCAGATTGACCAAGGTGAAGCCACATGCATCATTGTTGATTATTCCTTTATCATTTGCAACCCATGCACACTTGAAAAGAGGAACATGAAATTGATGATAGTCTAATTCCCATATTTCTTCAATCACTCCATAGAAGCACACATCAGCTAGCAAGGGATTCTTATCTTTGGCACTACAAACGAGCATGGTGTTGGCAACTAGAGAAACCCCACTGTTTTGGCAAACTCTTTCAGCATCCCGTGCCTTTGTTTGATATAAATTGCCATTTATCACATAACTATTATACTTAAGGACTTGAACACGCGGTCCATGGGCCAACCATGTTAATGTCGATGTCGTTCCACCATTACCACTGTCAATTTCAGCAGCCACCTGACATGTATTCAATTTGAATAGGGTGGTTAAAATAGTATCTATAACTTGTCCACCATAACTGGATAAAAAAGACGATGCATGTAGTATCTACCTTTGAACGAAACAATCAATAAATCTCTTGTTGTGAGCATCTTGTATCCACCTTTCATCATTCTCTTTTTTTGGGAAACATTGATTTCAAAAAGTTTTTATGTTCACTGTAGAATTATTTGTATATAATTGTGTCAGACAGTAGATAATTTGAACTACATATGCGGAATTTAAAAATTAATACAATACACTCACATTATATAGGGAGATACTTCTTCCATATTTTCTAGCACAGTCAAATGTGCTTGTTGAAGATCAACTTGTTGCACTATAAGTGGTGCACTGAATGCTGAAAACCAGAATCATTTTCTTTTGGAGTGTCGAATTGATTGAGGGACCCCAACAGGATCAACGCCGTTGAGATATTCTGAACAAAACTCTATTGTTTCTTCTGCTAAATATCTCTGAACAATACAACTTCAGGATGTTTCGACTGCCTACATAACTCTTAAGCAACCTTCATGCATCTTTCAAAAGGATACATCCATCTAAAGTAAACTGGTCCACATAATCGAACTTCTCGAACAAGATGGACTGTTAAGTGAAGCATGACATCGAAGAAAGACGGGGGAANTTCATCAGCCTTTGCCGTGAACTTTCCAAGATGATCCTTGGGTTAGGATGAACACCTTACAACCAAACACCCAAGGTGTTTAACCGTAGGTGGTTTTCCCAAACCAAAGTTCATGGGGTGTTTCCTAAAAACCTATGAATGGACCCGGTTTGCACATAGCAAGCTGTATTTACAGCTTCAGCCATAAGTAACTCGGGAGTGAGTACTCATTAAGCATGCTTCGTGCAGCCTCTTGTAGTACACGTTCTTCCTCTCTACAACATCATTTTGTTGTGGTGTTCTAGGAGTAGAAAACTCATGTCTATAACCCCTATCTTGACAAAATTCTAAAAACTTTGATTTTGAAATTCACCTCCATGATCACTTCTTATTGTCTTAATAGTTAATGATTTCTCATTTTCAACTCTTCTACAAAAAGAAATGAAAATATCTAAGGTTTGGTCCTTATATTTTAAAAAGTAAGTCCATATATCTAGTGAAATCATCAATGATCACAAAGCAATATCTACTTCCATTCAATGATATGATAGTACTACAATCAAATAGATCCATGTGAAGTAAATCTAAAGCAGTAGAAGTACTTACAGCGCTTTTACCTTTATGTGCAGATTTTGTTTGCTTACCCATTTGACATGCATCACAAAGTTTATCTTTCTCATACTTGATGCTTGGTAAGCCACGGACTAACCCCTTGTTGGCCAACTTCCGGATGTTCTTCATGTTCACATGTGCTAGCCTCCGGTGCCAAAGGGTGGACTCTTCTTCTTTTGACATGAAACACTTAGCAGAAACATTAGTAGCACTTTTAAATGAAACTTGATAAATATTGTCTACTCTTGTTCCTACTAGTACCGTGTCCAAGGTGTCATGTTGTCTAACTAGACATTGACTTGGTTGGAAATCAATTGTGTAACCCGTGTCACACAATTGACTCACACTTAGGAGATTAAATTTCATCCCCTTGACTAGAAGGACATTTGAGATTCTAAGACATTCGGATATTTGAATGTCTCCTATTCCTATGACCTTAAGACTACCATTGTTACCAAATGAAACATTACCTCTACTTTTCTTGTGAAGTGTGGTAAACAATGATCTATCCCCGGTCATGTGTTTGGAGCATCCACTATCAACGAACCAAGATAATGCTCTCCCCTCAATCATAACCTACACAATTCGAAAAATAGAAGTTTTAGGTACCCAAACCTTGGGACCTAAAGCATCAACTAAACAAGACTTAGGCACCCATGCCTTGACCACTTTCTTTTGAACCTTGGGTGTCCTAGATTGTCTCATATCAGTCCTAGACATAAGAGACACGAATGAGGGAGGTAACCAATACCGGCCCTATTGTAGACTGCCCTTTGGGCATTTAAGATCATGTCTAGGGTCTTAGAGCTAGTTGAGAACTTCTCAAGAATATTCTTGAGTTTCTCAACTTCACTCTTCAATGATTGGTTTTCTTCTACTAGTAACTCATCATGCAAGTCATTCACTTCCTCAACCTTAGAGGATTTCAACTTTTCAACTTCAAGTTTCAATGATTTAATTTCATCTTCTAATAATTCAACATGCAAATCATCAATGTTATCATCCCTAGATAATTTCAATTGATCAATTTCTAATTACAATGCTTTAACCTTATTTTTTGACTTCTTAAGCATACTAGTTAAATATGCAATTGCTCTATAACATTTTTCAATCTCGGGAGAAGTTACCTCTTCATCATCCGAAGATGATGAAGCTGCGTTTGAGGAATTAGATGATTCATCACTGCTTTCCTCTCCTAGAGCCATAAGTGCTACATGTCTTATGCTCTTCTCCTCCTTCTCTTCATCGGATAAGCTAGAGGATGACTCATCCCAAGTGGCCTTCAAGGCCTTCTTCTTCTTCTTGGATTTTTCTTCTTTCTTCTTGGATTTCTCCTCCTTCTTCTAAGCTTTGGGCATTCGTTCTTGAAGTGCCCTTTTCTACCACACTCAAAGCAAGATACATTAGTCTTATCAAGTTTAGCTTCACTAGAGTTACCTCTACTCTTGAAGCGTCGACCCCTTCTCATCATCCTTCTCACAAAGTTTGTCATCTCGGAGGATGAGGAGCCGCTGCCATCTTCCTCGGAATCGGACTCGGATTCGGAAGAGGATGAAGACGAAGAGACTTCCTTCTCCTTCTTCTTCTCCTTCTTCTTCTTGTTTGATCGGTCCCCTGCAACTAAAGAAATCCCCTTCTCCTTGGGGCCTTTGTTAGCCATTTCATGCAATTCCATTTCACAAAATAAATCATCTAACTTTACAATGGATAGATCCTTGGAAACTTTGTAGGCATCCACCATGGATGACCACAAAGCATTCCTTGGAATGGCTTTCAAGACATACCTCACAAGGTCACAATTCTCAACCTTTTCATCAATCGAATGAAGCCCATTGAGGACTTCCTTGAACCGGCTATGGAGCTCACTTACCGTTTCATTCTCCTTCATAGAGAGATTTTAGAGTTGATTGAGGAACAAATCCCTCTTTGCGATTCTTGAGTCTCGGGTGCCTTCGTGAAGCTCAATGAGTTTGTTCCACAAGTCCTTTGCACTTGTGAAAGGACCAACCTTGATGAGTTGGTCTTTGTTCATGCCACATTGTAGAGTGACAACCGCCTTCGCGTCGGCTTCACTCTTTCGAGTTTGTTCGGCAGTCCATCTCCACGACTCAAGTTCTTTGCCTTCATCATCCTTAGGAGGGGTGAATCCCTCCTTCACCGCGAACCAAGTGTGGATATCCATCTTCAAATAATATTCCATCTTTGATCTCCAATATTGAAAGTCGGCGCCATCAAAGAATGGAGGTCGGGTGGTGGAGAAGCCTTCTCTCAAAGCCATCTTATTGATAACTCTCGGATGTTAAGCCGTAAACAGAGCCCCAAGCTCTGATACCACTTGTTGGAAACCGGATGGCTAGAGAGGGGGGTGAATATAGCCAATCACTTTCACTTAGACCCAAATTCAATTTCTGCACTTCCCTTTGTAAGTAGCATAGTGGAAGTATGAAAACAGAAAATGCAGAAACAGAAAATGAAGGGAAACAACTACAACTAGCAAGATCGCTAACAAGGAGGGTTTACAAGGTTCGGGGATAACTTACCCCTACTCCTTGGCGTGCCCTTAAGGTGGGCGATCCCTTGATCGTCGGCAGATCAAGCCCCGATTAGCACCGGATATAAAGCAACCTCTTTCTCGGTGGAGAAACCTCTCCACAGCGTTTCAAACAAGGATATAGATTTAAGCTTAATGAAACACAAAGAAAAACTCTTACTCAGCACTTAGCAAGGACAAGAACACAGCAAGCTTATCTCGAGCTCCACCCAGCGACGATTTCACGCAAGGACTCCCTCCTTCGTGTCTTCTCACTGTTGGACTCCAAGCTCCTTGTTCCTTCCTCCAAGCACTCACGTAAGAGTTGGTTGCTTCTCAGATCTCAATGACTTGCTCAAAGAATCAACAGCACACGCACACAGCAAGTCAAGTGTGGAGAACACAAAATCGCAGCAAGAACTTCAGCAAGCTCGAACACTTGGAACTCTCGAACTCTGCTTCAACCGAAGTCTCCTTCTCTCTTTTGTTTCTCCACCAAGCATCAGATGACACCATCCCTGCAGCTCCCAGCTGCTCATCTGCCAACGCCAGCTACCACTAAGCTATCCCTGGACTCCCTAAGCTTCTCTCAGCCAAGCTCCAGTCTCAGCTCCAGTCTGCAGCTCGGCCGTTGCAACCTGAGATGGAAAAATGGACAAACCTGCTCCAAGGAAAGTCTCCATTGACTTCTCCTTGAGTGTTTGAATCCTCCCCTGTCACCTGCAGCTCAATCAGAGTGTTAGAGTAGCATATCAACCAGCATATCATGTATCAGACATTTAGCGCAGAGAATCGGATACGTTCAGACGCGATCAGAGCGTCTGACAGTGCAATTTGAATTAAAGTGATCGGTCACCGGACCGATCAGAGAGCCTCCTGATCGGTCACCAAACCGATCAGGCTGGGTCCAGACCGATCAGGCTCCGTCCTGATCAGTCCCCAACGCTCGATTAGAAATCGTGATTTCTTTGAGACTCTCCTGGATCGGTCACCAGAACGATCCCAGGTTGTGGATCGATCACCGGACCGATCCACCCCTTTATCGGGCGATTTCTAAGCTTCGCAGTCCAGACTTCCCGATCGATCACCGGACGGATCCACGCCTTTATCGGGCTATTTCTGAGCTTCGCAGTCTAGACCTCCCGATCGATCACCGGACCGATCAGGAAACATCCTAATCGGTCACCAGACCGATCAGGCTGGGTCCAGACCGATCAGGCTCCGTCCTGATCGATCATAGAGAGGAACCTGCGACACTGGATCATTCTCTAGAACGATCTGCACAGTGATCCTGATCGGTCACCAGACCGATCAGGAACCAATCAATGGGTGAAACGCATACTCCCTAATCGGTCACCAGACCGATCAGTCATCGCTGGATCGGTCACCAAACCGATCCACGAAGGAGCACCGTGCCAACTCCCTGATCGGTCACCAGACCGATCCAGGGGCTCCAATCACCTTAGCCCTCCAAGCTAAGGATTTTTCACCTAACCCTCCAAGTTGGGAATTTGCACCTAACCCTCCAAGTTAGGACTTTTCACCTAGCCCTCCAAGCTAGGACTTTTCACCTAGCCCTCCAAGCTAGGACTTTTCACCCAACTCTTCCGGATTAGGACTTTTCCAAACCTAGCTCTCCAAGCTAGGACCTGACCCTCCAAGCCAGGACTTTTTCACCTAATTCTCCAAGATGGGAATTTGCACCTAACCCTCCAAGTTAGGACTTTTCACCTAGCCCTCCAAGCTAGGACTTTTCACCCAACTCTTCCGGATTAGGACTTTTCCAAACCTAGCCCTCCAAGCTAGGACTTGACCCTCCAAGCCAGGACTTTTTCACCTAATTCTCCAAGATGGGAATTTGCACCTAACCCTCCAAGTTAGGACTTTTCACCTAGCCCTCCAAGCTAGGACTTTTCACCCACCTCTTCCGAATTAGGACTTTTCACATACCTAGCCCTCCAAGCTAGGATTTTCAACACCTAACCCTCCAGGTTAGGATTTTCCAACACCTAGCCCTCCAAGCTAGGATTTTCCATACCATGCCTGATCCCCGATCAGGACTTAATCATAATCAATAATCATCCACCTAAACTAAAATCGGTGTCAACAACAAAACCATAATCAGGGCCAGACTGCATCAACAGTTATATGTTGGGCTTATGTTGTTATATAACCAAGTGGTTGATCTTGTTTTTGTAGGATACATGGTTTGTTTTAGATGAGGGGGAACTAAGGCTAATCTTAATTTGAATTAAGGATTAGGTCTAAATCGAATTGCAGTTGTTCCTTGGGTTAAATTGTGTGTTTAGCCTTATCACCTAATTTTGATAAATTAAGTTAAGAAGGAACTCATTGTTGTTTATATTTAATTAAACGGATTTTTAGTAATTAGGATTATATCCTAATTATGCTTAGTAGTTAATTTAGATGTTTTATTAATATTATAAATAGCTAAACTTAGTCCTTAATTCAGGACCTTGATTTTGGACTCGCACGGTGGATCGTGGAAGGTTCTCTTCATTTACGAACATCTACAATTAAAAGGCGGGTACTTCTCCTTTGTACTCGAGTAGTTCATTTTACCTTAAAGCATGACTATTTATGTCTAATAGGTTGCTTGACCTTATTCTTTGTTGTTTGTTATTTTAACATCGTCGTTGATACTTATTCTTCGTTGATCTTCAAGTATTCCAAATTCGTATCTGTACAGTCCTCTGTTGATTTTCTGTTCTGTAATGTGCCGCTTGTACGCGAGTGCTTAGAAGTCCATTAAACACAGATAGGTTTATTTGACATTAGAAATACCCTACCTAGTAGTGTAGATGCATAATCGTTGGTTTTCGATTTCCGATTGGATGTATTGATGCATCGTTTACTTGTTAGATTTTGGTTGCATCGTTGTTTCTTCGGTTGTTCATGCATCTTGTAGTATGCACCATACCTGCACGTTGCATACTAACGACTGTTGGGCTTCCATATGGTTAAACCGTCGTTAGTCATTTAGTTGCTCGATTCACTCAACTACTTGTTGTCGTGGTAGTTGCTAGAGTGCGAGCAACTGTCCTGTTATGCCACATATGTTGCAGTTGTAGGCAAGCAGTGACACCCTCATCGTTGTTTTTCGAGGGATACTGTAGCTGTTGATAGCTCCCCTATGTATCGGGGTCTGGAGTGTTGACTCCCTAGCATTCTGTCCACTCAACCACACCCTCTGTGGTATTTGTTGTTGGAGTGCGTACAGTTGTCACAACCCTACCCACTCGGTCACACAGATGGGATGTGTTGGCGGCTTGACTGGCGTCAGGGGTGACACATGTCATTGCATCATGTGCATACGTATTTCGTTTATGCATTTTCCTGTGATTGTTGCATTTATATGAGCTATAGTTGTTGCACTTGATTGACATGTATGTATATCTTGGTTTTATTATTGTTGTGTTATTTTATACATGCTTAGTTGTTATTCAGATTTTATACCATGTCGTTTTACATATGTTATGCATGATTATGTATTCTTATATTTCTTATGGACTGTACTCTATTGATTATCTACTTAGTTATCTTTTATTATGTCATGCTCACTACAAGAAAATTGTCATATACCCACGGTAAGTTTTAGCTACACATATACAAACTATAGGTATAGATAACATATAGCCACAGATATATGAAATCGTCACTATAAGTTATAGGGACAGATATCGATGCTGTGGGTATTGGATATCTATACCTACACTTATATTTTGCTGTCACTATAATTTTTTTTACTGTGGGTATAAGTAGCGTATACTTACACTTATAATTTACTGTCACTATAAGTTATAGGGACAGATATCAATGTTGTGAGTATTGGATATCTATACCTACACTTATATTTTGCTGTCACTATAATTTTTTTTACTGTGGGTATAAGTAGCGTATACTTACACTTATAATTTACTGTCACTATAATTTTTTTCTATAGATATATATAAATAATATATACCCACACTCATAATTACCGTCACTATAACCTTTATATGCGTCATATGTGTGGTTTGGTTCGGAGGGTTTGGGTTTGTCCCCAACACCGCGCCACCGTCTGCGGCGATAGGGGAGGGGTTGAGGGTGTGGTCCTGAGTGCCCTCGCAACCATTGATGATCTTCAAGCTATGAATCGAGGTGACAATATTGTGCTAGTATACATTTTCTTTTGTTGTTCTATCCCTTTTTGTTTTTGGAAAGATTTCATCAGAATTGGAAACTTCAAAAGGTTAGAAATATCTATCCCCTATCATAAACTATTTATTATGATAAACTTTATCAAAAGGATTATTTAAAAAATTAAAATATCATATTAAACTATTTATTACGCCAAAATGTTAGAAATATCTTTATATTATTTAACATCTTAATACGCGCACTACAAGAAAATAGGGCTTCAGAAACGAATTTTTAAAATGGAAATAAAATCTGTTTTAAATTTTAGTAAATTATAAATAGATTTGCTACGGAATTTCTAATCTGTCTCATTTAAAGAAAATAATACGCGCAAAAAAAATTAAAAGGAATTTAAAATCAATTAAAAATGGAGTGTATAAATATTTTTTTAAACCAAAATAAATACGGAATAGGAGGTTAAAAATTTGAAATAGTTATACGAAAAATTTTGGAATAATTTTTCTGAATTTTTGAAATATTTGTAGGGAAAATTGGTCCCGTGAAGCTCTTCTCCTCGACGCTACCTTTTCTCCTCGACGCAAGCTCGACGCCAGCACAGCAAGTCGTCGTCTTGTAGTCGCCGGCTTGTAGTCACCCTCTCTTCGAGCACGCGAAGCCAACCAAGGTCGTCGGCTTGTAGTGTAAAATACGAGTAAAAAAATAAAAATAAAATAAAATAATAATAATAATAGTAAATAAATGTATAGAATAAAATAATATATAAATATATACATAGAGGAATATATATAAAAATTTATGTACAATCATCATAAATAGGAGGTTAAAAATGAGAAATAGTTATATTGGAAGATTTTAGAATAATTTTTCAGATTCCAATTATGAATTATTTAAGGAAAAGTTTGATTTTTGGAATATATTTATATATATAAATAATGAAATTTTAAATTAGGTTTATAAACCCGTGCCCTAACCCTCCGCCGAACCCGACCTTTCCCCCCTCCTTTCGTTTTCTCCCTCTCGCCCGACGCCCCACAGGAGCGCCCTCTCCGAGCTCTAGCAACACACGCGAAGCCCTCCTCTTGCTCTCGATCGCAGCGAGTACAAGCCGACTTTCCCTCTTCTTCTCCTCTTCCTCCTCGTTGCAACCACCCCCTAAGCCACCGCCGACGGCAGGTTTTCCATGTAGCACACTCTAGCACAATTTTATGCTTCTTTCTTTCCATTTTAAGTCATTCTTACATGTAGCATGTCATACCTAAATATGGCATTACTCGATTGCTGTAAAATTTCCATGAGTATTCCATTGACTGACCCTTTGCATTAATGTCATGTTTTATCCACAATTTCATATATCAGTTTTTATTTTGCTATCTAAAAAATTCTAATTTCTGAAAATTTTATCCACAATTTCAGATTCAAATTTAATTGAATCACTCTCTCATCAACTAAAACCATATCATTGCAAATTACATGCACCAAAGATGTTAAATATAAGTAGCATAGACTATCGTGTAATATTTTTATCATTCAAACTCACAGATCATGCAAATTTTCATGATCAACATCTCTTCTGTTACCCTTTATGTGTCAAATTGTTTCTTTATTATGTTGCTTTTGAGGTAAAATTTTGTTGTATGGTTATTTTTCTTTTGTTTTTTCCATTCAATGTTGCTATTTGTGGTTCTACCATATGTAGTCAACTTCTTCAACTGATAGGTTTGGAATTGAAGTGATGGATACTGTTGCAAGTTGGACTAAAACTTTGTGTGCAAACATTTCTCAGTCACATAAATCAAAAGGCACTAGCAACTCTGGTCCTGATCCTGATAGCATCTCTAAAGATCTGTCTAGCTGGGGTGTTCTTGATATTGGAGGGAATGGCTTGCTTCTGCAAGAGTTAGCAAAACAAGGGTACTATATTCAATACTTGTTCACCTTGCATTACTTCAAAATGTTGGTAAAGTGTATTTGAAAGTTACTTCAACCACATGTTTCACTTCAGTGGTTTATAACAGTGTAGTTTTTAAACTTTATTGTTGATCCTCATCAATTATCACCACAAAAATTGTGTTTATTGCTGTCAACTACACTAATGCATACAAGGCACTAGGGAATGCCACTAGGAGGACTAAGGAAACTGCAAATCAATGTATTTAACCATAAGGAATTTGATGGCACGATGCATTGAGCATTTGCCTGGAGTTTATTATATTTGTATACTTAGTCCCACATCTGTCCTAAGGCAAAACTCTACCAATTTCATTAATAAACATGATGCATATATAGATCAGGATGGTGCCTCTGTTGGAAATTCTTTTTTGGCGAGGTGTTTTTAACTATATTTTCTCATAGAACTTAGTAGTATGTGTCATCTATGTGATTTTTGTTAATGATATTTAGAGCAGACTCTGGGTAGTATTTTATGCCAATTGCTATTCATGACGACAACAATTCTAATGATGATGTTAATTAGGAGGATTATTTTTAATTGTAATTGATAATACTTTTCTACAATCTAATGTTTTTATGATCTGCATATTTTTTTTTATTAACGTATTATTGTTTTGCATTTATTGTAAGATTTTATTATATTTGTTTTGTTTCTGCAACTATTTTGTTTATTTTTGCTTTGTTGTATAGATCACACTCTTACAAGTATGACTTCTTCTATGTATATGGTGTTTCAGGATGAAATTAAAAAACACATACCTGAGGGTGAGACCTCCCAAGTATCTCAAAGCAAACAAGGTTGCACATTTTGGAAGGATGACTTGTTTTCAAAAGTACAAGGACCTGAAAATGAAAAGAGAGGACGTGTGCATTGTTTGGGCAAGATCCCACCAAAAACTTCATCTCTACAGATGCAGATTTGCGTGAAGAAGTTAAGAAGATTAAGGGGTTGTTGACAAATATGTTAAAATTAATGCAAAGTCGTTTGCCAGAAGAAGATGTGCAAAATATCTTACAACTTGCAACTGAACAGGTATGTTAAGACCTATAATTGTGTGTTTAAAATGTACTAGGAATTTAATTTTTTTTGACAAAAGCTATGGAGTTTTTTTAATGATGGGTTTTTTGGCGCTATATTGTTATTGGGAAAGTCTATTTATTGGTACCAACTTTGTGACACATACTATTTTATGTCATCACACATATTTAAAATTTGCATATTTTTTTATAGGTTCCGGATGCTTCAAGTAAATCAAATGATCAAAGCAATTCAAGATCTCAAAGTGTCAATGATGAAGATCATGAATATAGTATGTATTTAATTTTATTAATTTTCATTAAGATTGATGTTAATTTTGTTAAATACATACACTAATATTAATGTTTTATTGTAATTTAATTTACAGGTGATAACTAGAAATGAAGGTGTTCATCTTTATTAATCATTGGTGATTCATGCCTATCATGTTTTAGAATTGTATTTTACCGGCTATGGGAGCATAACATGTACTTCTACTAGATTTTCTTAATTCCGTTTATTTGTAATATTGATACCTAATACTTTAGAACTTGTTTTACTTTTAATGTAATTGAAACATTTTTTTAATATGGTTGTTATTCTTATATATATAAATTTAAATATATAAATTAAATTCTAAATTTTAATTTTTTTTACCCATAATAAAAAATCATTATATGTTATACTCACGGAAAATTTAAATTTAACAAAAGTGTGGCTATAATCTATACCCACAGAAAATTAAAAATCATATTGCTATAAGCTATACTCACGAAAAAAAGACTTTTGCACTAAAGTATATAGTGATAGAATTATTTTCGTGGATAATTACTTGGTGATTATTTATGACGGTTTTTAGTTCTGTCACTAAAACCTCTAGTGATACAATGAAATTCGTAGGTATAAGTCGAGTTTTTCCGACGGTAATTAGTACCGTCACTATATGTTATATTGACGGCAAAAAAATCGTCGGTAAAGGCATGGTAAAAATGACGGAAATGAACGCCCGTGGGTATAGACTTTTGAGGTCTAGACCCACGATTTTTATGCTTTTACCTATGATCTTTTACTGTAGGTATATGGTAATTTTCTTGTAGTGGCTTATTGTCTACTCATATACCCGCAGAGTCCGCCCGGACTCACCACCGCTACCTCCCATTTTTGTTTCAGGTAGCAGGTAGATATTTTGCTTGGAGCCAAGAGAGGATCCAATCGCCAACCCCCGGAGTTGAGTTATTTTTCGCAATTTGGTTTAGTTGTTTTATTTCGGTATGGAGTTCAGTTTTCGCATTTTATTTGTTTATCAGTTAGCGGATTGGTTTTGTTATTATTATTACAGAGACATTTGAGTTCTCGTTGGTTGTGATTTCTTTTATGTTTAAGGTAGCTGAGCCACTCATTATCTTTTATGTTGATATAAACTGCGTGGTGATGTTTTTATTTACTGTTATGATGGCTGAGCCATCTTTTGTGATTAGAGTGTATGTATTATTGCCTCAACTTGTCCGCCGTACTGGGGAGATGCTGTCCGATTTTCGAGTAAGCATGTGCCTCTAGGGTCGTGACAACCATTTTTAATTTATTTGTATCCATGCAGCGAGATATATTGAAGGTATATCCATCTGAAAATTTGATTACTTTCAACCAAGAACACATTGCTTGCTTATTTTTTTTGTCCAATGTATAACATGCCTTGAGATATTTATCAGTTGTTTCATTCTAATGCAACTCAGGTCTGCTTACTAATTGTTTCAATTCTTCGTGTGATTTTGTTGTATCTTTTGTTTTCCCATGAATATTCAGTACAGTATTAAAGATGTTATCAAAGAATTTTTTTTTCTCAATATATATCACATTTAAATTGTGTCGAATGAGGAAATATTTCCAATATAGAATATCTCAAAAAAAATTTCTTTTCCTCCAACCATATTTGTTGACTCTAACAATATACTTGTTGATATCATTAGAACCATTCTGATATATTGGTAGAAATCCATAACTAGCAATTTCATCAAGAATTTCTTCACCTAACATCCAAACTGAGGGTAGTTTCCTAACCACTTCATTCCTTTTGAAATTTTCTTATTTCTTCTGATCGGGTGATCAACAGGCAAAAATTTTTGATGATCATCAAACTAAAAAATCTTTCCACTGTAAGGTAAAGAAAATGCATCAAACTGACTCATATAATGTGGACATGCTAACTTTCTAGTCGTGTTTCATCCTGATAACATTGAGTATGTGGAAAAATCACTAATGGTCCATAACAATGCATGCATTATAAAGTTCGATTTACTTGCGATATCATATGTCTCTAAGCCTACATTCCACTAATGGTTCAGCTCAGCAATCAAAGGTTGCAAAAATATATCTATTTGCCCTTTTAGATTCCGAGGACCTGAAATTAGCACGGTAAAAAACACAAATTCATCTTTTATGCACATCCATGATAGTAAGTTATATGGTGTTAAAATAACTGGTCATAATGAATATTATTATGCATAACTTCCAAACGGCTGAAATCATCTACAGAATTTCAAGTCTCACATTACGTGGTTCCATTGCAAAGGAAGAAAATGTTGTATCTAGATGTTTCCATGCAGGGCAATCACAAGGATGACACATTATGTCTCCTTCATGTACATGGTTTTGATATCAAATCATATAACTTGTTGTTGCTGCAGATGCATACTAGCATTGGAGCCTAGCAGTCAAAGGGAAGTAATATATTATTTTGTAGGAAATATTTTTCTTCTTCTTCCCAACCATGCGAATACTATGCTTGTAACGAGGATGATTACACATTCTGTATTCCATCAGCTCACTATCTTCATTCCAATATATCATGTAATTATTGATATAATAATGTATCTTCTCGACTAGCAAACCTAAGTCTTTAATGATTTTTTTGGTATTATAGAAACTATTAGTTATGCAATGATCTACTGGAAGAAACTGTAGGACCGGTGTCGTCGATAGAGGGGGGGTGAATATCGACCGTAAATCTTTCATTGAAAACTTCGTAAAACTTTTGTTCGTTCTAGACTTAAAGCGTTAGTGCAGCGGAAATAGAAAAATAAAGAACAAAACAAAACACAGATTACTCGCGGGATTTATTTACTTAGTTCCCGACCCCCCTGGGTCAGTACGTCCAAGGCCTATGTACTCGGCGTGAGTCCACTATTGGTTTCCTTTCCGGAATTTCCGGAGGCAGAGAAAACCCGTCTTACAGTTGATTTACAAGCAAAAAGATATTAAACTGAATTGCAGAATGTAAATCAAACCAAAACAACTTATGTCGAAGCGTCAGCCGATCTGAACCTCCGAAGTGCCGCGCACTTCCTCCTGGAGCCTCCTGGTCGTAAAGCCTCGTCTTTAGCGCGTTGTCGTCGGTCAAAATGATCAGAATGGCTCACAGCAGTTGTGTTTGAAGCAGAGGGGTCGAAGCCCCTTTTATAGGCTTCCTACGAGCGCCCTGGACGCTGGGGGCACCCCGATAAACTCGGTCAAACCTTATCCCTGCGCCGACCTCGCCGCAGCTGATAAAGCCTTTGACCAGGATGCCCCAGACCTCTTGGGCGCCTAGCTTGAGCCCAGTCAACGCTAATCTCCTGCTTCGAACTCGCAGCAGCAAAACAGCTTTGAACCCGGGCGCCCCGCTTGAAGCCTATTTTGCCTACCACACAAAACACTGCTTTTCCTTCTTTAGCTTGGGCATCCCCACTGATGGGGGCGCCCTGTATGCATGGGGGCGCCCCCACTGATGGGGGCGCCTGGCTTCAAGGCTTCCAGCCTGGTTACCTGCTTTGTCTCCGGTTCTTGGTACCTGCAAGATACACAAACACAAAGCAAATATACATACTATATTAGCCTTAAGAACTTAGTTCGGACTTCGGATTTCCACGAAACCCTAGGTCGAACCGACGCAAGTTCTCACCCCCCCCCCCCAGAAGCACCTTCCACCTACTCCTTTCAGGAGCCGGTTGCCACCCAGTCATTCGGGTGGACTTTTGCTTAGCCTTCGATTACTCCGGACCTCGAGACGCCCGAACCCCGACCCGTCTCTACTTCTGTCCTTAGTCATCGCTCAGCTAAGTTGCTCAGTCCCTCAGACCAAGACTCCGTGCCCAAACCCTAGGTCCAGGACTTAGGTGCCCAACCCTCGGCCAGGTCTTCGTGCCCAATTCCCCGAACCAGGTCTTCGGTGCCCAACCCTCGGCCAGGTCTTCTTGCCCAGTCCTCGACCAGCACTTAGTGCCCACCTTTCGAGCAGGTCTTCGATGCCCAGCCCTTTGCCAGGACTTAGTGCCCAATCCTCGATCAGGACTTAGTGCCCAATTCCCTGAACGAGGACTTATTGCCTAGGTTTACTAGGACTTCCTTCCACCTTGGTTACTCCTCTCTTAACTCCCCTTTGTCTGTTCAATGTGTCACTGACTTAAGTAAATTGTCAAATATTAAAACACTTAGAGGAGAACATTATTGATGCAACTTGCACCAACAGAAACTCTAATATCAATTGACATATGTCATCATAACATCATTCAGAGAAATGATGTTCGACCTTCATATTTAATAACTCTATCAGTTATGCAGAGTAGTTTCGTTGAGTTGCTGAGACTCCTTCGCCACCAAGCACTTAAGTCCCAACTCACCGATCACCAGGTCACCACCTCACTGCAGCCTCCAGCTGCTCACCTGCAATAGCCAGCTACTACTGAGCTCTCCTGGACTCCCTGAGCTTCCCTCAGCCTAGCCCCAGTCAGCAACTCCAGCCAGCGCCAGCGTCCGTTGCAACCTGAGATGACAAATGGACAAACCTGCTCCAAGGAAAGGCCTCCATTGACTCTCCTTGAGTGTTTGAATCCATCCCTGTCACCTGCACACTTAATCAGAGCATTAGCACAGCAAATCAGCAGCAAATCAAGTATCAGAGATTAAGCGCAGAGAAATCAGATGTGTTCAGACGCGATCAGAGCGTCTGACAGTGCATTTTGAATTAAAGTGATCGGTCACCGGACCGATCAGAGAGCTTCCTGATCGGTCACCAAACTTCAGACTGATCAGGCTCCATCCTGATCGGTCCCCAACGCTCAATCAGGAATCACGATTTCTCTGGGACTCTCCGGGACCGATCACCAGACCGATCCTAGGTTGTGGATCGGTCACCAGACCGATCCACCTCTTTGCAGGGTGATTCCTTAACTTCACAATCCAACCCTCCTGATCGGTCACCAGACCGATCAGGGCATGCTCAGACCGATCAAGCTCCGTCCTGATCGGTCATAGTGAGGAACTCGCGACACTTGATCGTTCTCCAGAACGGTCTGAGCAGTGTTCCAGATCGGTCACCAGACCGATCAGGAGCAGATCAGTAAGGTTTCCAAAAACCTACTGGATGCTCCTTGATCGGTCACCGAACCGATCAGGAGCAGAGCAGCAGGGGAACTCAACTCACTTGTGGGCTCCCTGATCGGTCACCAGACCGATCAGGAGCCGTGCAGTGAGTGAAACGCATACTCCCTGATCGGTCACCAGACCGATCCACGAAGGAGCACCGTGCCAACTTCCCTGATCGGTCACCAGACCGATCCAGGGACTCCAACCTAGCCCTCCAAACTAGGGTTTCATCCAACCTAGCCCTCCAAGCTAGAACCTGACCCTCCAAGCCAGGATTTCATCCAACCTAGCCCTCTAAGCTATGACCTGGCCCTCCAAGCCGGGATTTCATCAACCTAGCCCTCCAAGCTAGGACCTGACCCTCCAAGCCAGGACTTTTTTGTAGGATCGATGCACGTGAGAGGGGGGGTGAATCACGTGACTTTTAAATTTAAATCAGAGTGCTTTAAAAAGCGTGCACAGCGGAAACGAAAGAAACGAAAAACAAACACACTAACACAGACGAGTTTTACTTCGTTCGGAGCCTTCGTCGACTCCTACTCGAAGGCCCAGGTCCCTCGGACCTTTCCGTTGGGCAATCCACTAGTATTCTCTACCGGTAAGCACCGATAGAGTAAGCGAGTACAGAGGAATTGAAAGTGTGACAACCCCACACTTTCAAGCAATTAAATGCAATAAAATATTTATTAAAAAATTATCTTTTTACCGACGTCCGGAGTAGGTCGACTCTTTCGGGGCAGCAGGACGTCGTCGGCTCGAAGTGAAGCGTTTCCGGAGCAAGGCGCGAGCGTAGAAGAACTTGGAGACTTTGGAAGAAGTGTTGTATTTCCAGCCTTGGTCGAGGGCTCTATTTATAGCCCTGGGGGCGCCCGGAACGTCCGGGGCGCCCCCCTGCGTGGCTGCCGATCCGCAGCCCTCTCGGTCAAGCATTTGATCTCTTTATCTTCGGGATCAGCCTTGACCGGGGCGCCCGAAGCGCTCGGGGCGCCTCCCTTGACCGGTCAAAACCTCATCTCGTTGGCTTCGCGAGGGCGAGCTTCGGCAGCTGATTCTGCGTGGCACAGTGGGCGCCCGCGACACGCGGGGCGCCCGACATGTGGGGCGCCCGATAGACGCGGGGCGCCCCGAATAGCGCTGCTGTCGGGGCTTTTCTTGGTCTGCTGACTTGTTTGACTCTGGGGGGCGCCCGAAACATCCGGGGCGCCCAGCTCAGCTACTGCCTCACTCCTTTGAGGCTCTCTGAGCTGCAGATACACAGTCCTTCGGTCCTGCATCCAGGGTTAGTCCAAAACAGCAAATAAAGTGTTAAATTATACAGCCTGGGCTGTCTTGGTTCTGACTTTGGTTCTCCGAAATGGAGCCCTAGGTCGAACCGACGCCTACTGTTCCCTTGACGGGGAACGCGTCCTCACTGGTTCGCTCCTCCAGTGACTTACCTCACTTACCCTTTGTGCAGCTTTACTCAACTTCTTGACCCACCAGGACTTCCTGCCAAGGCTCAACCACCCTGGTCTTCCTGCCAAGTCTCAACCAACTTGGTCTTCAGCCAGTTGTCAGGTCCCACGAACCCAACTGGACTTTCCGCCAGGATTCAACCATCCTGGACTTCAGCCTGGTGTCTGGTCCTAAGTCTTTCAACCCTGCACACTTAGTAAAGAGGTTAAACACCAACAACCCTAACTTTAACCACTTTGTCATACATCAAAACCCGGTTTGACCGTTAGTGCAAACTGCACCAACAATCTCCCCCTTTTTGATGTATTGACAACTCA
>JAGFNQ010004869.1:0-49050 GCA_024364735.1 Boesenbergia rotunda | reverse complement strand
ACCCGGACAACACTTCTGAGCACTGTAGGCTACTAACCAGCTTTAACCAAGTAAGTTTCGCCAAGAACTCTCAGCCAAAATCAAGCCCCTTTAAATAGTGCTCAAGGCTGAGAAACTCGCTACCAGTCGACTGGTCCATTACTAGTCGACTGATCCCACCTAAATTCGACTGTTGCAAGCCTAACGCTCGAATTCACAGCCACACCAGCCGACTGCTCCAGGGGCAGTCGACTGATCACTAGTCGACTGATCCATTACCAGTCGACTGATCTTTCTGTGGTATACATCAGCCGATTGCCCTGGCACCAGTTGACTGATCCACTTATACACCTAAGGTTTTCCCTTCCCGAGTACATTACCCTCAACACTCAAACCCTAGGATTTCCCAAGTACAATTCACTCAGCACTCGAACCCTCACGACCTGGTTGACTCTTCATTCAGCAGCCTCGATCTGTTGCCTTCGCGCCCTCTTCATCTTCGGCTCCCGTCCCTCAGATGTGCACATAAGCCCTCGGCTTGCCTCCATGCCATCCTTCACGCATGCCACGGAGTCTGTGCCCATCGGCTCATCGTTCCTGCTCCAACAGCCTCGATCTGTTGCCTTCAAGCCTCTTCGACTTTGGCCCTCGTCCCTCAGATGCGCACACAACCCTCGGCTTGCCTCAATGCCATCCTTCTCGTACACCTCGAAGTCCGCTTCCCTCGGCTCATCGTCCTTGCTTTGTCCATGGTCCCTTGGATGCGCACACAAGCCCACTGCTTGCCTCCATGCCACCCTTCACCATACCTGAAGACATCCAACCAAGCCTATGTGTATCCTGCAAATCAGCACACTCACATACACATATCAAACACAAGAGTGAACCTAACTTAAACTCTTTGCCCAAACATCAAAACACATGGTCACTCCGGACCATAGATTGCCCCAACATCAATTGATGTCAGAGTTGCTTCCAACTAATAACTGCATGACTGATAGTTTCTACAATACTAAAAAACTAATTAGAGACTTGGGTTTGCCAGTCGAGAAGATACATTGTTGTGTCAATAATTGCATGATCTATTGGAATGAAGATAGTGAGTTGATGGAATGTAAAATGTGTAATCATCCTCGTTACAAGCATAGTACTCGCATGGTTGAGAAGAAGAAGAAAAATACTCCCTTCAAAGTCATGTATTACTTTCCTTTGACTGCTAGATTCCAACGTTTGTATTCATCAGCAGCAACAGCAAGTCATATGATCTGGCATCAAAACCATGGATGGAGATATATTGTGTCATCCTTGTGATTCCCCTACATGGAAACATTTAGATTCAACATTTTCTTCCTTTGCTATGGAACCACGTAATGTAAGACTTGGACTTTCTGCAGATGGATTTCAGCCATTTGGAAGTTATGCACAACAATATTCATCATGGCCAGTTATCTTAATACCATACAACTTACCACCATGGATGTGCATGAAAGATGAATTCATGTTTCATACCGTGCTAATTTCAGGTCCTCATAATCTAAAAGGGAAAGTAGATGTATTTTTGCAACCTTTGATTGCTAAGCTGAATCATTTATGGAATATAGGTTCAGAGATGTATGCCATTGCAAGTAAATCAAACTTTATAATGCATGCAACATTGTTATGAACCATTAGTGATTTTCCTGCATACTCAATGTTATCAGGATGAAGCACGGTTGAAAAGTTAGTATGTCCACATTGTATGAGTCAGTCAGATGCATTTTCTTTGCCTTGCAGTGGCAAGATTTCTTGGTTTGATAATCATCGAAAATTTTTACCTCTTGATCATTCGTTTAGAAGAAATAAGTAAAATTTCAAAAGGAATGAAGTGGTTAGGAAACTACCCCCAGTTGGGATGTCAGGCGAAGAAATGTTAAATGAAATTGTTAGTTATGGATTTCTACCAGTATATTAGGATGGATTAGATGATATCAACAAGTACATTGTTAGAGTCAACAAATGTGGTTGGAGGAAAAGAAGTACTTTTTGGGAGCTTCCATATTGAAAATATTTACTCATTTGGCATAATTTGAATGCCATGCATATTGAGAAAAATTTCTTTGACAACATCATCAATACTGTGCTGAATGTTCATGGGAAAACAAAAGATACAACAAAATCACGCGAAGAATTGAAACAATTAGTTAGCAAGCCTGAGTTGTATCAGAATGAAACAACTGGTAAATATCCCAAGACTTGTTATACATTGGACAAAGAAAGTAAGCAAACAATGTGTTCTTGGTTGAAAGCCATCAAATTTCCAGATGGATATGCCTCTAATATGTCTCGTTGTGTGGATACAAACAGATTTAAAATGGTTGGAATGAAGTGTCATGATTGTCATGTGTTCATGAAAAGATTAATTCCAATAGTTTTCCAAGAATTACTTCCTAATAATGTTTGGCAAACACTTACAGAATTAAGTCTTTTTTTCAAAAATCTGACTTCCAGAGTTATTACGGTATCAGATATGTTACGCCTTCAGACAAAGATTCCATTAATAATATGTAAGCTTGAGTGAATATTTCCACCAAGCTTTGTTAGGACCACGTCGTCAAGCTAGAGGGGGGTGAGTAGCTTTTCTTCGATTCTTCTTTTTACAAAGTTAGTGCGCAAGCGGAATAAACAAAAACTAAAACTAAAACTGAGTAGAACACACCGATTTACGTGGTTTAGAGATAAAACTCATACTCCACGGCTGTCCGTAAGGTGGACGATCCCGATCCTTCGGTGGATGATTCCTCGGAGCACCTCCGGCTAGCTTTTGTCGCTACTTGTGGATGGAGAAACCTCACCACAACTCTTGGACAATACCTGAGCAATATAGGCTACTAACAAGCTTTAACCAATTAAGTTTCGCTAAGGAGAAACAACCCTAAACGAGCTCCCTTAAATAGCGCTCGAGGCTGAAAGTGACCGTTACCAGTCGATTGCCTTAGGGCGAGTCGAATTCAAATTCCATAGCCTGACCTTTCGAATTTTGGCCGCACCAGTCGACTGATCCTGGATCAGTCGACTGGTCCATCCCTAAGTCTAGGGTTACCCTTCCCGAGTACATTTCTCACCGCACTCGAACCCTCACGACTTAGTTCCCGAGTACAATTCCCTCAGCACTCGGACCTTCACGATCTGGTTGACTCTTCCTCTAGCAGCCTCGATCTGTTTCCTTGATGCCCTCTTCGACTTTGACCCTCGTTCCTCAGATGCGCACACAAGCCCATGACTTGCCTCCATGCCATCCTTCACATACGCCTCGAAGTCTACTTCCCTTAGCTCATCGTCCCTGCTCTGTCCATGGTCCCTCAGTTGCGCACATAAGTCCACGGCTTGCCTCCATGCCACCCTTCACCGTACCTGAAGACATCCAACCAAGTCTATGTGTACCTGCAAACCTGCACACTCACGTACACATATTAGACTAACATGAAATCCTGACTTAATCATATTGACACACACATCAAAACCCATGATACTCCCGATCATACTTGGGCCGATTGACACACATACCCATGATCCTAACCCTAGTGTCAAAAAGAACCCATTTCGTTTCTGAAAAACCCCTCAGAAATCAACCAACATCCATACCAGTCGGCTGCCCCTGCCTCAGTCGGCTGCCCCTGCCTCAGTCGACTGTCCTATGGAATTCGCAATCCCACAAAAACATCAGTCGACTACCCTCAGGGCAGTCGACTGATACAATCCATTTCTGAAATTTCCAGCCGAATTTCAGAAACCCCTAGAAAATTCCATAAATTTTGGAAAAATGTAAAACTTTGCAAGCATATTTATTAGGATATAATCTACCCTAGAAAAATATGGTTTCGTGAAAAATACCAAATATGCTTGACCTTTGGTACAAACTTCAACACTTTTGAAAAGTATAATTTTGTATCAATTCTCAATCCTTTATTTGATTCTATGTGTTTGCCAAGCCTATCCTATACCATTTCAACCATAGAATTATTTTCAAATCTCCACTTTCCCTTATACAGATTCTCAAGACAAAGCACATAATAAAAGCTCCCCCCTTTCCATTCTTTACCTCTAGATAGACATGTATATCAACCTTCCCTTATACTTCACAATATCAAGATAGCATTATTCATATTAATAATATCAAATTATGAACTGAAAATTTAGAGACTCAACACGAAAACATAAATTCAAAGTTTTATACAAAACTCAAAGCAATGCATAAAGGAAGTCACAAGGGCCATGCCCCGAAGTTTTCAACCATTATATGACCAAAATAAGTGTTTGAGAGATAGAATATAAACCCAAGTCATACACTCTCAACACTAGAACCGTCAAATCAAACTAAACTACATGTCGTCGCCAGGAGGAGGAGGAGGAGGGGCTTGATACATGAGGTTCCAGCTCTGCATCATCGCATACATCTCGTCCTGTCTCTGCTGGAACCCCTGAAACTGCCCTGTAAGGCCCTGAACTGCTCCCTGAATATCAATCTGAGGTTGCTGAATGTCCACCTTCCGCTGCTGAAAATCGTGAAAGTCCTTCCGGAGGCCGTGAACGTCTACCCGTAGTAGACAGAACTCCTCCTGTGTGACCCCCGCAGCAGGCGTAGCCTCCTTATCAGAACTGGAGGAATCAGAACGCTGTCTCCAGGCCATCTCCCCCTGTCGGCACTCAATCCCCGCCAAGGACAACTGTCGTGAGCCGATCTGGTCGTAGTCCTTGGATAGGCGATGCACCTCACCCCTAGTAGTGCAAATACCTCTAGACTCAAAAAATTCGGTCAAAACATGACCGAAAAGCATGTAGATCTTGGTATTGACACTATGAGAAAAGTAGACAATGGATGTAAAGACATGCAAGGTGATGCCGATATCTAATCTCCTTTCTAGTGCATACATCATTACCAAGTGAGGAAGCCGAATCTTCGACCTCCACTTGGTGACAATAGGTAATATGCAATCTAAGACAATTTTATACAATACATTGCAAAATGGAGTCATGTTCTTAGCCTCAAAAATACGCTGTGTCACACATCGATGTCTTGCAAAATAATGGAGATGGATTTGGTCTATGGTTACATTGGGGAAGGTGAAAGGCTCGATGACTTTTGGAAAATATGTAAATGCATTGTTAGAAGCCCTACACCATAAAAATGAACCTAAGATTGCAGCTGAAAAGGGAATGGTGACACCTGCCACCATGGACTCATAGGTCCCATCATCGGGGCCCACGCATGTAAGATTGGCGTAGAATTCCTTGCACAAGTCCAGGTTAATAGGGTGTTGACAATATACTAGATGCTCTAGACCAAAATATGTGATCATCTCAGCAATGCGGGGGGGGGGGGGGGGGGGTTTCTCTTGGAAGTATGTGTAGGACTAGTGTCGTCGATAGAGGGGGGGGGGTGAATATCGAATGTAAATCATTCTTGGAGAAATCGAATCTTCGTAAGACTTTCGTTCGTTCTGGACTCAGAGTGTTAGTGCAGCGGAAAATAAAATAGAAAGAATAAAATAAACAGACATAGCAGACACGCGGGATTTATTTACTTGGTTCCCGACCCCCCAGGGTCAGTACGTCCAAGGCCTATGTACTCGGCGTGAGTCCACTATTGGTCTCCTTTTCGAAATTTCCGGAGGCGGAGAAATCCTATCTTACAGTGCAGAAGTACAAACAAAAGTAAAGTAAATTTAATACGGAATAATAAACGCAAACCGAACAAAACAAAGTTTGAAGCTTGGCCGATCTGGACCTCCGAAGTGCCGCGCACTTCCTCCTGGAGCCTCCCGGTCGTAGAGCCTCGTCTTTAGCGCGTTGTCATAAGTTATAATGCTCAATATCGCTCTTGGTAGTTGTGTCTGAAGCAGAGGGGTCGAAGCCCCTTATATAGGCTTCATATGGGTGCCTGATACGTTGGGGGCGCCCCTATAAACTTGGTCAAACCTTATCCCCGCGCCAACCTCGCCGCAGCTGATAAACCTCTGACCAGGGCGCCCCAGACCTCCCAGGTGCCTAACTCAAAGCTAATCTCCGTTTCAAACTCGAAATAGTAAATATAGCTTTCAACTTGGGCGCCCGTATCGTCCCGGGCGCCTGAATGGAAGCCTATTCTGCTTACTTCACGAAACTGCCATTTTCTTCTTTGGGCTGGGCGCCTGATCCTTACTGGGCACCTGGCTTCAAAGCATTCAACCCAAACTGGGTTTTCTTCTTTGGTCTGGGCGCCCCCATCAATAGGGGCGTCTGGCTTGGCTGCTTTCCAACCTTTTACCTGCTTTATCTCCGGTTCTTGGTACCTGCAAGATACACAAACACAAAGCAAATATACATACAATGTTAGCCTTAAGGACTTGGTTCGGACTTCAGATTTCCATGAAACCCTAGGTCGAACCGACGCAAGTTCCCACCCCCGAGAACGCGCCTTTCACCTACTCCATTCAGGAGACGGTTGCCACCTAGTCCTTCGGGTGGACTTTTGCTTAGCTTCTGATACTCCCGGACCTCAAGACGTCTGAACCCCGACCCATCTCTACTTCTGTCCTTAGTCATCGCTCAGCTAAGTTGCTCAATCCCTCAGACCAAGACTTCGTGCCCAAACCCTAAGTCCAGGACTTCGGTGCCCAACCCTCGGCCAGGTCTTCGTGCCCAGTCCTCGACCAGGACTTCGGTGCCCAACCCTCGGCCAGGTCTTCTTGCCCAGTCCTCGACCAGGACTTAGTGCCCACCTTCCGAGCAGGTCTTCGGTGCCCAGTCCTTGACCAGGACTTAGTGCCCACCTTCCGAGCAGGTCTTCGGTGCCCAGCCCTTTGCCAGGACTTAGTGCCCAATTCTCCGAACCAGGACTTATTGCCTAGATTCACTAGGACTTTGGTCTACTTTGTTACTTCTCTCTTAACTCCTCTTTGTCTGTTCAATGTATCACTGACTTAAGTCTATTGTCAAATATTAAAACACTTATAGGAGGACATCACTGATGCAACTTGCACCAACAATCTCCCCCTTTTTGATGTTTGACAATATCTTATGTTACATTGGCTGAAGGGATAACTTACTATCCTTGGGATCAGAATAAAAAATGATCTAAGTTTTGAAAATATATTTTTGATCCTCTAGGAAAAATAAGAAAAAAATTTCTAACTTTCACTCTCTCCCATTTTGAAAAACATTTTGATTAATTGATCCTTTGGTAAGAGAGAGAAAAAAATTATTTCTAACTTAAGCGCATCTCTCCCTCTTTGTCATACATCAAAAAAAAAACAAAAAATATTTGCACCAACAATGAAAACACTTTGTTCTTTTGAAAATACTTAGTATAAATTTTTGAAAATATAGCATAAAATTAAGTACTTAAGTATTTTGAAAACTTTTCACTTACCCAATATTGCTTTAGAAAAAATTGTACTTATAGAAAGATTTTCAACTAGTGCATTTTTTTGAAAATGCAGTAATTTTGCATAACTTTTGAAAGAATATTAACTGCTTTGAAAAGTACAAGTACTTTGAAAAATGTTATGAGATTTTGAAAAATGCAAGTACTTTGAAAAATGTACATTTTTGAAAACTATAAGTAACTTTGAAAGATATTGTGCAATTTTTTTGAAAAAATTTACAATTTTGGAAAATATAAGTACCTTTTTGAAAGGATATTATGCATTTTGAAAACATAATATTTTACTTGACTAGGTTTCTTTTCCAGTCTGACACAATCCTAGGAAACCTTGTTGACTACAATGACATTTTCCTAAGTGTCCTGGAAAATTTTCCAAACTCAAGAAAATACTATTTCCGAACAGAATTTTTAAAAAAATAATGATAGTACTTTGAAAATATATGTAAGTATATTTTGAAAGACTGACTATTTATGTTTTCAACAATATTTTGAAAATGTAGTGCACGAAAACATATTCTTTGAAATGTTTAATAATTCTTTTAGTTTAACCTCCCCCTAAACTTGACCCAGTCCTAGGAAGCTTGTTGACCACAAGTACTCTTCCTCTGAGTCTTTAGGGTTTGGTTTAGACCAAATGAATTATTTTATAATTTCAAAAAAAATTGAAAAATACTTGTTAGAGAATTTTCTTTTGATTTAGACTTCCCCTAAATTCGACACATCCTTGGAGCCCTTGTAGATCATTACGTGGACCTTCCTCTGTGTCTTTAGGGTTTATCAAAATCAAATGAATGATAATTTTCAGGTAGATAAATTTTGAAACCACAATTTGGAAAGAAGATAATTTTTAAAGTATAAGCCTTTTTGAAAACATATGTGATAAAAATTGAGGCGCAGTTTTCCAAAAGTCTTTTTAAATAATAGAAAAATTTTAAAAGAGTGAAAGCACTCCCCCTGTACCCGACATCGTTTGATTCTATCTAAGTGCCTTAAGGAACTTTAGTGTTGTCCTAAGAGGCTTGTGTCTAATTGCATGAGTCAAACAATTTTTAAAAGGATATAATTTTTGAAAACATATAATATATATTCAATCAGACAAGCATGAATTCCATAAAAACATTATTATGTTGAAGCTCTATTTTGAAAATATATTTTTAGAAAAATATTCTAACAATTTTGAAAACAGTTTTGAAACATGCTCATCAATTTCTTAGTCCTTAACATCTCACCCATTTTAGATGTATCAATACAACAAGCATGGTTGCCTTATGGGTGTATTGTGAGATGCTTGAATCATTTTTCTTAATTTGTTATTAAATCTAAGATCTAATTGAAACTTGTGTTAGATTCAAATCTAGCAATAGTAAAGTGAATTTGATTTTCAGTAATTGGCTTCCAGGTCTTGGTGAGGCACTAGGCCTTCTTTGGCCGTAGCCTTATTAGATCATCAACCATTTCCTTGACAAAGCCTTTTATAGAAAATTCATCTTCAAGTTACTTCTTGAAAGATTTTGGTCTAACTAGTTTGGGTCTTGGATCGGTAGCTTCGGCTAGTTCCACCATAAAGGTTTCCCTAACATACTATCATCTCACCTCCTCCCAATACTAGGTTAATCAAGTTTCAATTATTCTTTTTCCTATAGCCGTTCTAAATTATGCATAAAATTTAAATATGAATGACATGTCATATATTAACGCATAGCAGATGCATGATATGACAATTATGCATGAGTCAAACAAATCAAACTATTTAATTAAGTTTCTAAAGATGTATCAAATTCCCGATTTGATACATGTCGTGTGAACCCGCGAATATATCAACCCACTTTGACATATTTAATTTTATTAAATTAATTATTACGGTTTTGGTAAGATTTTAGTTTAGTTCGAGTTTAAGTTATTTAAGATTTGGTTGGATTCAAGTTAATTAAGAATTAATTGAAGTTGAATTAATTAGAAATTAATTAATTTGAATTAATTTGAATTTAATTTAATTGAATTAACATGAATTAATTACGATTTAATTGAATTAATTTAAGTTTGAATTAATTACGATTTAATTGAATTAATTTTGAATTAATTAAGATTTAATTGAATTAATTTGAAATTAAGTTAATTTGAATTTAATTTAATTAAGATTTAATTTAATTTAATTTAGATTTAATTTAATTTGAATTTAATTTAATTAAGATTTAATTTAATTTGTATTTAATTTAATTATTTGAATTTAATTTAATTATTTGAATTTAATTTAATTAAGATTTAATTTAATTTGAATTTAATTTAATTAAGTTAAGATTTGAATAATTAAGGTTGAAATGATTGATTAATAGTTGTGGGTTTAAGTTCAGAATTTTCATTATTTCAAAAATTTCTAACTCATCCACTATTTGTTCTCTGTTTATCCTTTCATGTTTTTCTAATAATTTTGATTTATTTGAATTTTTATGATTTTTATTAACTATGGTCTTGATCTTAGAAAATTTCATCTCTTCCACAAAATTAGATCTTTCAATATCCTCAACATAGGTGGAGTAATATGGGTCATTAGTTAATATTTTAGGATTATTCAGGAAAATACTGAAATTGTTATCTAAGGAGATTTTATCTCCACTATCTTCAAAATTATCCTCATTATCCTCAAAAATATTTTTGGAAAAATCATCTTTATCCTCAAGATTTTTAAATTTTAATTCAGAATTATCCTTAAGGTTTTCAAATTTGAATTCGGGATTATCTTTAGGATTTTCAAATTTGAATTCGGAATTATCCAAATTAAAGTTCAGATTAATTCCAGAATTAATTTCAGAATTAACTTTGGAAATTATTGAGTTAACATTAAGAATTAAAGTGTTGATTTCTGATATTTTAGAATTATTTACTTTTTCTAACTAATCATGCAAGATATCTATTTGACTGTGTAATATTTCTAATTTATCAGAAAAATTGTCTACATTATTTACATAAGCTAGTGTAGGAATTTTAAAAATTTTCGGAACGTAAATTCTGCGTACCTTTGCCGGGCATTTATTTTTGTAGTGTCCGAATTTCTCGCATTTGAAGCATCTGATGTGATTTTTGTCCCTCCGGACTCCTGGCGCTGGTGTCTCCTTTGCCGCCGGTGGTGTAGACCGAGTCTTACGAGTAGGGCACTGGTTTTTATAGTGCCCTCTCTCCCTGCACGTGAAGCATATAATATGGAATTTAAAATTTGACATTTAAAATTAAATTATACCTGATTCACCCCTGGGCTCCCCCTTAACTCCTGGCGTCGTTGCTTCGTCGGCGGTTAGTCCGGTGAAGAGCGGCCCAGCTCTGATACCACTTGTAGGACCGGTGTCGTCGATAGAGGGGGGGTGAATATCGACCGTAAATCTTTCTTGGAGAAATCGAATCTTCGTAAGACTTTCGTTCGTTCTGGACTCAGGGCGTTAGTGCAACGAAAAATAAAATAGAAAGAATAAAACAAACAGACATAGCAGACACGCGGGTTTTATTTACTTGGTTCCCGACCCCCCAGGGTCAGTACGTCCAAGGCCTATGTACTCGGCGTGAGTCCACTATTGGTCTCCTTTCCGGAATTTCTGGAGGTGGACAAAAACCTGTCTTACAGTGCAGAAGTACAAACAAAAGTAAAGTAAATTTAATGCGGAATAATAAACGCAAATCGAACAAACAAAGTTTGAAGCTCGGCCGATCTGGACCTCCGAAGTGCCGCGCACTTCCTCCTGGAGCCTCCCGGTCGTAGAGCCTCGTCTTTAGCGCATTGTCGTCGGTCAGAATGTTGAATATTGCTCTTGGCAGTTGTGTCTGATGCAGAGGGGTCGAAGCCCCTTATATAGGCTACATATGGGCGCCTGATACGTTGGGGCGCCCCTATAAACTTGGACAAACCTTATCCCCACGCCGACCTCGCCGTAGCTGATAAAACCTCTGACCAGGGCACCCCAGACCTCCTAGGCACCTAACTCAAAGCTAATCTCTGTTTCAAACTCGAAACAGTAAATATAGCTTTCAACTTGGGCGCCCGTATCGTCCCGGGCGCCTGAATGGAAGCATATTCTGCTTACTTCACGAAACTTCCATTTTCTTCTTTGGGCTGGGTGCCTGATCCTTACTGGGCACCTGGCTTCAAAGCATTCAACCCAAACTGGGTTTTCTTCTTTGGTCTGGGCGCCCCCATCAATAGGGGCGCCTGGCTTGGCTGCTTTCCAGCCTTTTACCTGCTTTGTCTCCAGTTCTTGGTACCTGCAAGATACACAAACACAAAGCAAATATACATACAATGTTAGCCTTAAGGACTTGGTTCAGACTTCAGATTTCCACGAAACCCTAGGTCGAACCGACGCAAGTTCCCACCCCCGAGAATGCGCCTTTCACCTACTCCATTCAGGAGACGGTTGCCTCCCAGTCCTTCGGGTGGACTTTTGCTTAGCTTTCGATACTCCTGGACCTCGAGACGTCCGAACCCCGACCCATCTCTACTCCTGTCCTTAGTCATCGCTCAGCTAAGTTGCTCAATCCCTCGGACCAAGACTTCGTGCCCAAACCCTAAGTCCAGGACTTCGGTGCCCAACCCTCGGCCAGGTCTTCGTGCCCAGTCCTCGACCAGGACTTCGGTGCCCAACCCTCGGCCAGGTCTTCTTGCCCAGTCCTCGACCAGGACTTAGTGCCCACCTTCCGAGCAGGTCTTCGGTGCCCAGTCCTCGACCAGGACTTAGTGCCCACCTTCCGAGCAGGTCTTCGGTGCCCAACCCTTTGCCAGGACTTAGTGCCCAATTCTCCGAACCAGGACTTATTGCCTAGATTCACTAGGACTTTGGTCCACTTTGTTACTTCTCTCTTAACTCCCCTTTGTCTGTTCAATGTATCACTGACTTAAGTCTATTGTCAAACATTAAAACACTTAGAGGAGGACATCACTGATGCAACTTGTACCAACAGTATGCCCTATAAAGATATCTGCAATTCCTTAATACAAATTCATTATCGGTAAATCTCCGCCGGCACTCCTCGGAACGGAACCGAGGTGCCTCAGGATCTACATGACCCTGTCGGGATGACCCCTCTTCCATTCTTCTCTTTTGTGCAACTCTACAATGCAATTTACCCATGTATGTACCAAAAATTACCCCATGATAAAGGAAAATAAAGAAAAATATGCAAAATGGGATAAGTTAGTTCCAGATCATGAATTAAATGTGAAAAATGAACTACACAAGTGTTTACCATTTTCCTGCATGTTGCATTGTGAAGGTTGATGAAGATTAACTTGAGAAGAAAGGTTCTTTCAACCCTAGACTTAGATCTGAGGTAGAGGGAGACTAGGAAGGTGATCTTAGGGCTTTAGGAAGGCTCGGAGCAAGAGGGGAGGTCGAGGAAGACAAGAACTCACAGGAGGTGGCACTGAAAACCCTAGGTTAGGCCACCCCCGCGCGACAGTTTCCTTTTAAAAACTTCGCAGGTCAGTCGAATACCCCAAGGGCAGCCGGCTGAGAAAGTGATCAGAAAGATCAGTCGACTGCCCGTGGGGCAGTCGACTGGTAATTTTGAATTCCCAGTTCCTGATTTACACTAGACCAGTCGACTTGACTGGTTCTGAACCAGTCGACTGGTACCCTGATTATAACTTTTTGTCTTAATTTCAGAAATGCATAATTAAATCCATAAATCTACAAAAAATCTAAAATTTTGTGGAGAGATTTGTGACACCTATGTCTACTTGGGAAAAATGCGTTTTCAAGTAAATTTATTCCCGATCCCAAGATTGGCATAAAATTTAAAACTATCTAATTTGTTCGATTTATCCTTGGCCTAAAGTCCTAGTTTTGACCCCTCCTTGGTGTATCTTCCCATACTTAACCACAATACATTCCCAACATTGATTTATATGACATTTGTACATTGAAACCCAATTTTCTCACAATATGGTTCTATTTTCATCTTTTCCTCCATAGACCTTCCTTTTAATGTGTCAATTCATTAGGATTAAGACTAATACTAGTCTAGTCTTCCAACCCCTTTGGCATATTCCATAGTCCATCTAGTCCCCTAGGAGAAATCCTCCTGAGATCCATTGACCATGGATCCCATCTTGACTTCTAGAGCTCTCCCTTGAGCTCCCAGACTTAGTCACCTTCCTAGGTGACTCATTTAGAAAGGCAAGACCACACCAGTGTTCCTCCAGTGCTTCTTGACCTTCAACTCTAACTTTCTTAATTTTGTATACCTTATTCTTGGTCAAATTCTTGTTCTCCCCTTTGAATGGCTTTTCCTTGCCATTTTTGCCCTTTCCTTTGTTATAATCGTATGACATCCTTGCATATGACTCCTTACTAACATTTGATCCCCTAGATTGGTATCCTAGTCCCGGTCTATCATTTCTAAGGTGTTGATCATTCGGTAATCCCTTGGATCCTCTAATGAGTCTATCTAGGTTCTTTTCTAATTTATCAAGCTTTGCCCTGAAAGCTTGATTTTCTCTTTCTAAATTCCTAACCTTAGTATCACCATGTCTATTTTGGGCATTTCTAGATCTACCCATTTGTCGAGGCATGTGTCTCCCTTTCTTAGGGTTAATGTCTTGGTCCTTAGGTCTAAAAGTCCTAGATTTATCATGAAACATGAATTCCTTAGAATTTTGGCACGCAATAATATTCCTATTTTTATCATGATACTTGAAACCAAAATTACGCATAGGCAAGCAAGTTTCATGATTTTTAGCACACATAGAGACATTTGAAACATGTGTAAAGTTAAGGATTACCTCCCTTACTCTTGTAGCTCCCCCTTGATGTTAGCTTCTCTTCCTCTTGTCCTTCTCCCATCTTCTCAAATGCTCTATTCTCTTGAGCTCTCCTTTTCTTGGACACTTGGTGTGATAGTGGCCTAGCTCCCCACAAGTGTAGCACCTAATGTGCTTCTTTTCTTTCTTTTCCTTACAACCAATGTTAGATTTTAAATGAATTGATTTGGGTTTAGGGTTTACCTCCTTTTTACCTAATGGACACTTGTCCTTGTAGTGCCCCTTCTTGTTGCATCCAAAGCAAATGATGTGCTCTTTTGACTTTGCTTTGGTGGAGGTGGGAGCTTCTTCTTGCTCTGATATTGAAGAGGGTCTCTCCTCCTCCTCAATTCTTGAAGTGGAGACCTCTTCTTCTTCCCTTGATGAAGTGGATGATCTTTCACTCTCTTGTGCCACTTCACTTGATGAGATGGATGGATTCTCTTCTTCTTTTTCCTCCTCTTGAGCCATTGAGCTCATTTGCTTGGGCTCTTCCACTAATTGGGCTTGTGTAGGGTTTTCATGAAATTCTCCCATCTTGTTCCATAACTCATGTGCATTTTTATATTCACTTACACTACTCAAAACATTATTAAGCAAAATATTAAGTAATATACTAATCACCTTCTCATTTGTCTTTGATTGTGCTTGTTGCTCCTTGGTCCAATATCTAGGTCGGAGCTTTTTCCCATGCTTATCTCTTGGAACTTCGAAGGGCTCTTCTAGTACCATTATGCACTCCCAATCCATACCAAACCAAGTCTTTGTTCGCATCCTCCAATAGTCGAAATCTTCACGATCATAGGGAGGTGGAACGTTGATGTCATCACCCAACTTTTCTTCAATCGTCATCTCCTCTAGCTTGTGCTCTCTCGGCGGTTAGTCCATAGACGAGCGAACCTTGCTCTGATACCACTTGTTAGGACCACGTCGTCAAGCTAGAGGGGGGGTGAATAGCTTTTCTTCGATTCTTCTTTCTACAAAGTTAATGCGTAAGCGGAATAAACAAAAACTAAAACTGAGTAGAACACACCGATTTACGTGGTTCAGAGATAAAACTCCTACTCCACCGCTGCCCGTAAGGTGGACGATCCCGATCCTTCGGTGGATGATTCCCCGGAGCACCACCGGCTAGCTCTTGTCACTCCTTGTGGGTGGAGAAACCTCACCACAACTCTTGGACAATACCCAAGCAATATAGGGTACTAACAAGCTTTAACCAAACAAGTTTCGCCAAGGAGAAACAACCCTAAACGAGCTCCCTTAAATAGAGCTCGAGGCTGAAAGTGACCGTTACCAGTCGACTGCCCCAGGGCCAGTCGAATTCGAATTCCACAGCCTAACCTTTCAAATTTTAGCCGCACCAGTCGACTGATCCTGGATCAGACGACTGGTCCATCCCTAAGTCTAGGGTTACCCTTCCCGAGCACATTTCTCTCCGCACTCGAACCCTCACGACTTAGTTCCCGAGTACAATTCCCTCAGCACTCAGACCCTCACGATCTGGTTGACTCTTCCTCCAGCAGCCTCGATCTGTTTCCTTCAAGCCCTCTTCGACTTTGTCCCTCGTTCCTCAGATGCGCACACAAGCCCACGGCTTGCCTCCATGCCATCCTTCACATACACCTCGAAGTCCGCTTCCCTCGGCCTATCATCCCTGCTCTATCTATGGTCCATCGTGTTGATGCAGTCTGACCCTAATTGTTGTTTTGGTGTTTGACACCAATTTAAGTTTGATTCAAGTTTGGCTGAATTCGGATTAAGTCCAGGTGGATCGGGAGATTACACGCTGGCATGGAAAAAGTCCTAGCTTGGAGGGCTAGGTGTGAAAAGTCCTAACTTGGAGGGTTAGGTGTGAAAAGTCCTAACTTGGAGGGTTAGGTGTGAAAAAGTCCTAGCTTGGAGGGCTAGGTGTGAAAAGTCCTAGCTTGGAGGGCTAGGTGTGAAAAGTCCTAGCTTGGAGGGCTAAGTGTGAAAATTTCTAACTTGGAGGGTTAGGTGTGAAAAAGTCCTAGCTTGGAGGGCTAGGTGTGAAAAAGTCCTGGCTTGGAGGGCCAGGTCCTAACTTGGAGAGCTAGGTTGGATGAAATCCTAGCTTGGAGGGCCAGGTCCTAGCTTGGAGAGCTAGGTTGGATGAAACCCTGGCTTGGAGGGCCAGGTCCTAGCTTGGAGGGCCAGGTCCTAGCTTGGAGGGCTAGGTTGAAGTCCCGGTGAGTGAAACTGGGCACGAGTCTTGGTCTGGGGGACTAAGAATGAGTCAGAGAAGGGTTGGAAGCTTGTTCTCATGACTTAGAGTGGATTTGGCCTTGCCTGGATCGGTCTGGTGACCGATCAGGGAGGTTGGCATGGAGTTCCCTCGTGGATCGGTCTGATGACCGATCCAGCTATGTCTGATCGGTCTGGTGACCGATCAGGGAGCATACAGTGACTTTGGGAACCTTACTGCTCGGCTCCTGATCGGTCTGGTGACCGATCAGGGAGACTATTCAGATCGGACTGGTGAACGATCCAAGGGATCTCAGGAATCGCGAGTTTCTCCTTATAATCGATCAGGTTTCAACCTGATCGATCAGGAAGTGTCCTGATCGGTCCCCGGACCAATCAGCCACAACCTGATCGGTCTGGTGACCGATCAGGAGGAATTGGCCTGCGAAAGCTGGGAATCCCAGCAATGCTGTGGATCGGTCCGGTGACTGATCCACGATCCCTGGATCGGTCAGGGTGATCGATCACAAGGAGCTCGCGATTTCCAATTTCTCACTGTAGACCGATTAGGCTGGAGCCTGATCGGACTGAGCCTATCCTGATCAGTCTGGTGACCGATCAGGGTTCACTCTGATCGGTCTGGTGACCAATCAGAAGCTGAATTTTAATTTGAAATGCATGTCAGACGCTCTGATCGCGTCTATTTTCTCTGCGCTTTCTCTGATACACTGTGATTTCCTTGTGATATGCTTTGCTAAGCGTCTGATTGAGTGTGCAGGTGATAGGAATGGATTCAAACACTCAAGGAGGGTCAAAGGGAGACTTTCCATCGAGCAGGTTTGGATGCTTTCGTTTCTCAGGTCTCAACAGACACTGGCGCTGCTGGAAGCTAACCTGGGGCTCGACTAGGGCTCAGCTGAGGAGAGGTCAGGGAGTCCAGGAGAGGTCAGGTAGCTGGGCTGTGCAAATGAGCAGCTGGGAGCTGCAGAGGAGCGTCTGGCGACAGCAGCAGCAGGTTAAGTGGCTGGCGATGAAGAGAAGAGATGGAGTCTCTGGGTGCGAGATCTTCTTACTTGAGCTACAACTGAGAAGTTTGGTTGCTACTACACATAGTCTGATCCTTGAAGCAACCTGTTGTGACATTGCATACTATTGGGACCGGGTGCATGTTGACATGGATGCGGGTTCATAATTTTAAAATTGATTACGTGCAACGGAAGGTTTATCATAAATAATTTCTCAAATTATTTAACCACACATTTAAGCATGCAATTTTATCTTGTGTAGAAATGATCATATATTTAAAATTTTGCAGAAACATAAACTAATTTACGTATTACCTCGCGTAACTCGGAGGAAGGGACGAGATCCAACCGTAAGCGTCCCTTGGAAGTTCCGCCTCTATTCGCGTCCACGCCGAGTATCTTCGGGATGACTTCGCAAAGCCACGAGTTTCGTGTTCTCGAGAACTACTAGATTCTCCGAGAACGTGACGAGAAAAACCAAGAGAGAAGTCGGAAGACTAACCACAAAAGGATGGCCGGAGCTTCCTTCTCCGGCAGCAGGTGGTGGTCGGCAAAAGATCCTTCTTGGGGCTGGTTGGCGCACGGCAAGAAGGGGAGAAGAGAAGGAGAGAAAGAGAGGGAGAGAGCCTATGCCTTCATCACTTCGATTATTTTCCAAGCCTTGCCTTGGGTCCTTTATATAGTGGCCTCTCAACCATCAAGCCTCTCAAATATGGAATAACTTATTCCATCATGCCAAGTTTGATTTTATATCATGGTTAAAATCATATTTTAATTCATGATAAAAATCAATCAAGTCTCTTTTCTCTTATGGAATAAATTTCCTTATCATGGTAAATCAATCCATAATTGATTTTATAAAATAAACCAATCCATGGTTCATTTTAATTTCCATGAAAAATAAACCAAACCTTGGTTTATTATGTATAAAAATTTATATCATCCATAATTTTATAAAACAAACCATACTTGGTTTATTTTCCAAATTGAACCAAAACCTTGGTTCTCTCCCTTTGTTGTGGCCGGCCAAGCAAAGAGGATGGAGACCCTCTTTGGCTGGCCCATCTAAGCCACGCCTCAATGAATTAAACTTATTTAATTCATCTATTAAGTCTTCAAAAGACTTAGCTATTTTACGCTTCCGATGCGTCTCTGAAAAATTCAGATTCGACTTATCGTTTGGCTCAACCAAACCTAATCTCTCTTGATTGGAAAATCTAATTTTCAACTCGTTTTAAATCCCTCGGATTACTCGTAGTGCGTGTGACTAAATAGACTTTCGATTTATGTTGGCTGTCTATAATTAATTAATTATAGAACGATCACGAGTGGCACCTAGTAGTACATCATGATCCCCAATTAATCGAAAGATCAACGGTTGACCTCAGAAACAATTCTGAAACCCTTCAGCAGCTATAATGAATCGTGCCCCATTCCCTTCACCATCCTATACCCACTTAGTTCAGGACATGGTCTATGTGTGTTAGTCCCCACTAGGCTGACTATGTCACACCTAGCCCAAGTAACGTTTTCTTGTCCTACGGATTCTAATTACTCTCATGTATTTAAGAGATTCATACTCTGAACATGTCATGCTCTGGCCAGAGGCTTCAAGTAACAATCCGACGATAGGCTTCGGGTATTCATCTCCTCGCAAGGAGTGGTGAATCCTTTGTAGGCTGTTCAAACATCTTCGGGCACTTCGGCTTATACCCAATCATCCTGGGTCCACACCTCCTTGGAGATGCTTGCTTAAGATGTCAAAGTATAAGTCTCCATGACCAAGATGACATGAACACCGCAAGTCAAAGGAATATCGCACTTAAGCTGCAGTAAGAACTTCACTGACATATCTATATGTAGACTACCATATGAAGTTTTACAGCCAGTCACTCCAATGAACTAGTTTCCTTAACTAGCATTCATGTTTATCTCTGGACATCTCAATGTAACTAGCCAGTGAGAATCAGCTGATTAGAGAATAACCCATGCTAGTCTCAACAGAATTGATAGTGTCCGTATTTATCAATTCATCGACTAGGGACAATTTCAATACTTCACAATTGCACATGTAGAGATAATCACTAGTTGTGAATTCATCACAAATTCTCTCATGCTGTGAATTGTATTGTGGACATTCAATAAATGAGTTTAAGATCTCAATCAAATACACAAACATGTATACTCAAATAGTGAATATTCATTTATTAAAATAAATGATTACAATCATAAGGCGATTGCCTTAGGACACTTCTCTCATATCACTAACACATACTTGAGCGCTTGGAAGAAGAAACAAGGAGCTTGGCGAGTCCATCAGCAAGAAGACACGAAGAGGGAGTTCTTGCGTGAGATCTGTGCTGAGTGGAGCTCGGTGAGGAGTTCGCTTGTCGTCTTTCTGTCCTAAGTACTCTGTAAGCTTCCTTTGTGTTTCATTGTACTTAATATCTTCATCTTGATTGAAACGCTGTGGAGAGGTTACTCCACCGAGAAGGAGGTTACATTTGATATCCGAATTTCCAGGGCTTGATCTGCCGACGATCAAGGGATCGCCCACCTCACGGGCACGCCAAGGAGTAGGGGCAAGCTATCCCCGAATCTTGTAAATCCTCCTTGTTAGCGTTTTTGGTTTGCATTTCATTTATGCAGTTATACTCTGTTTTGTTTTTGCTTCTGCTGTGCTACTAACCCTTAAAGTGCAGAAATATGTTAAGTGAAAGCTATTTTTGTGTCTGGCTATATTCACCCCCCCCCCCTCTCTAGCCATCCAAGCACCAACACATCGGATGCACACACAAGCCCACGGCATGCCTCCATGCCACCCTTCATCGTACCTGAAGATATCCAACCAAATCTATGTGTACCTACAAACCTGCACACTCACATACACATATTAGACCAACATGAAATCCTAACTTAATCATATTGGCACACACATTAAAACCCATGATCCTCCCGATCATACTTGGGCCAATTGCGCCAACAAGCCTTTTTGATTCAATGGAACATCTGCCTATTAGAAGTAAGTTCATTTTGCTATTATTACTTTGCTGAAAATGTGAAAACCAAACATCGAAAGTGTCCACGCAATCAAGATGACATTCAAACATTTGACCCAGACATGCTTTCTATTTTCAAGTATCCTGGAAGAGCAATGGGTGTAACTATATCTAGACGGTTAAATGATCAAGAATATCATGCTGCCAGGACATATATCCTCTTAAACTGTGAAGAGATCAAACCATATCGAAGGTATTAGCTCTTGTTGTATTAAAATTACTATCCGATAATATAATTAAACTTCTTACATGATATCAAATTAACTTATATATCAGGTTGTATGAACAACAGTTGTACATTTAAAATCCATCTATAAGTGTAAATGAGGTAGATCAGAAGATAGAAGATGAATTTACATTTTAGTTTCAAATATATGTAAGTGAGTTAATATGCATTTTTATTTTTACAGTTCATTATTACATATTAATCTAATTTTATCAATGACCACTACTATAGGTGAATGATCATAGAATTTCAAATGTAGAAGACGAAAGAATAAAAAATCTCGCATTTGGACCTCTGCGTATTATGACCGTCTTCTCCGGTTATTATGTGAATGGATACATATTTCATGTGGGCCAACGTGATTAACAAAGACTAATGTATAATTCTGGTGTTTGTGTCAAAGGATCAACAAACAACAATGATACTCAATTTGACTATAATGGCAGACTAGAGGAAATTATCGAGGTTGAATACCCAACGTTACCTTTCAAAAGATGTGTATTATTCAGGTGTTCTTGGTATGATCCAACTCCAAGGATGGGCACCAGGAAACATCGTTTATACAATTTAGTTGAGGTTAATTCAACCAAAAGATTTAACAAGTTTGAACCTTTCATCTTTGTTGTGCAAGCTGGTCAAGTATTTTATCTTGAGTACCTAACTAAGAGAAGACGACCAAGTGAATGACTTGCTGTTTGTCGAATGAAGACTAGGTCAATCATTGAAATGTTAAATATGATAACTGTCCACAACTCCGATGCTTATCAAAATAAAGAAGCCATAATGAACTTCGTTGATTCAGAAATACAATCAGCATCACAATTACTTATAGATGATAATGTCTCTAACGAGGAAATTGATGATTGTGAAATATCTAGCAGTGAGGAGGTTGATGTATTAACGGAGTCAAGCGATGAAAACTTGCATGTTAATTTAGTTCCATCAGATTAAGATCAGTTGTTTGTACTGAACATTACTAGTTGTTTGTATTTCATCTTCGTTGAATCTAGTTGTTTGTGTTTCATTTTCGTTGATACTAGTTGTTTGTATTTCATCTTCGTTGATACTAATTGTTTGTATTTCATCTTGGTTAATACTAGTTTTATGTACTGTATATCTTCGTTGGATTAACTATTACAAATGTGTATATCTAATATTATAAGTTTGGATTTTTATAGTCATGCAGTTAGGCCAGAGACCCCGTGGTGATCAGATTACACTGAGAGTAGTGGGTGACTGGTAGTATCTCGTCCTTAAATCAACAACTTAGCCCTTTTCATCCTTCATGAGTCATTGAGATGAATTTAGCTCACTAAGCCTTTCAAGGGATTTTTTGGTGGCTCTCTCCTTAAGTTCTAAGTTGATAATGGAAATGGAGCTCACTCAAACACACATGCTTCTTGCACTACCATAGGCTTGCTTATTATCTACTCTTCACCATTATTCATGATTCGGATCAACATCTACAAAAACAAGTGAAAACATGGAAAATGGTAAGAAATGGAGTAAAAGCCAAGAAAATGAAAAAATTGATAAAGTGGGAGACTTGGTTGCTCAAGAATGTTTCCAATGTACTTTGCTTCTCTTTATAGTCCTCTAGTGATATAAAAAATGTGGTGAAGTCAAATTTGAATAATGCCTTTGATTTGGATGAAAAAAACCTTCCTTGACTTCCTTGTGTCAATTTCCCATTTGTGTGCCAACCTTGCTTCCTTCTCTTTTCTCCTCATCATTTTTTTTTCTTTTTCTTTCTCTCTAGTAAAGTCGGAATGGTAGTGATGCAAAGCTTGGATTTGGATGATATTACCTTCACTGATCTCATGGAGCCAAATTTTTTTTTCTTCCCTCTCTTCTTCTCTTTTTTTTCTTTTTCCGAACTGTTTTTCTTCTTTTTTTTTCTTCTCTCAATCTTCTATTTGAGCACTTCGGATCAGATTTTTTTCATCAGAGAACTTGAGGAATCAAGCAACAATTAGGGAATTAGATGCTCCACATTTAACCCTCACTAAACAACTCTTGCAACTCCTCTTTGATACACTTCACCTTCAAGTTGGCACTCGTCTACTTTTATTCTCTCTTTTTTTTCTTTCAGATTTCAGCTCCACAGCATCACTTTCAGAGTCAAGAATCACTGATTCTTCATCCTTGCAATTCTCTAAGTTTTCAAGGCAGTTACATCACCGGTAGTGGAGAAATCAATTGCTTCACTTGAGGTTGCGACACTACACTGCATTCCTTTTTCTGCTTTGCTTAAAAATCCTAGCAACCACCTTTTCTTTTGTTCTGATCAGCAATGAATGCTCTCGACACTTTTTGACATATTCATGTGCTTCATTCCTTGATTCACAGCCTTGAAACCCAAAATTCAGCTTCATCTTGATACAAGTTTTGTGCAAAAACTGCTTGTATGGAACACTACTAATCTGATTTTTTTCTTTTCTTCTTCTTGCAGATTCCACAACAGTTCTTCATAAATTTTTCAGCACTTTGCAGCTTCCCTTGCATTCAGTTTATATCATTTCAGCAGCTCCATGTCAATCCTCGGCAGATTACAACCTCCCAATGCTTTGCAGTTCAGATTTTTCAGCTCATTTTCAGCTTTTGTTCACACTTTTGTTCAGCCTTTCGAAGTTTTGTACAGCTGCAGTTCAAGCATTTAGCAAGGTGCTTCTGATTTCTAAGCAAAGAAGAGCTACAAGTCCAACATTTCTGCCCAAAAATAGCTTCACAGAAAAAATTTTCCCTCACTTTGGCACAAATTTTTTTTCCTTTTTGCTTTTGCGTGCCAAAATTTTTTTTCTTCAAATTTTTCCATTGCTTGCCACTTGAGTCTTCAAAGTATGATAGGGAATCTAGATCTCTAATTGCTTCCATCTCTCTTGCTCATTCTTGACATCAACTCACTCAAACTCATTCTTGGCACATGTAATTGCAATTTTTTTTTTTTTTTGAAATGCCTCTTTGATACCAAATCTTTCCAAAACACTAGTCACTCCCCCACACTTAAATCTTTGTCCGTCTCGGGCAAAGTAGCATTAAGAAAACATTCCAAGAAAACAAATCCATAGAAAAAGTGAGATTAGGTAGGGAAAGTGAGAAAAATGAAGTGATACAAGGGAAATTTATGAAAATTGATATGAGATGATAAGCAAAAGGATTTATCTCTATAAATGTGATCCAATCATCGAAATATGGCTTAGAAAGAACCTAAGCAAGTTCTAGAGTACAATTACATATGTGTGTCACAAATATAAGGCTAATTCTCACTAGGCAAAAATAATTCATCTCAAGTCCTCAATTAAGAATCTAAAGCCAAATAGTACTCAAGCATCCAAGAATTCATCCATAAGCTCAAACCTTAAGTTTTAACAACCAAATTTAATTTATTTTCAAAAGACTCTAAAATGACATGAAGATAACCTAGAGGGATACATTTATTTCCACTAATGTAAGAAACAAATTTCCAAGAAAACTAACATGCATTTATTAACAATGACTCAATTTAAAAGAAAATTCTAGAAGTCATAAAAGTGAAGGAAAATGCAAGAAAGAACATACTCCCCTTTATTTCTGGTGGACGGAGTCTATCAAGAAGTAACCTCCATCGTGGTAGTGGAGGAATATGGGTGGCTGAGAGAGCTTCCTTCATTTGATCTATGTCATGGTACAGGGCTCCCCCACACTTGAACTTTACAGAAAAATGCTCAAGTGGCCGCAGGCGATTTAGGTGCAAGATCCAAGTAAGGAATGGAGTGCTATGAATTAAAGTAAGATCATCTCCTCCCTTTTTATGCCTTTTGAAAGTTCTTCCAGGGGGTTGGAGTCTGTTCAGATGGAGCACCCACTCCAGAAGTCTTCTGGACCCTACAAAACCATGTAATACCTCTCTCAAGCGTGCAGGGTAAGAAAGAAATGAAATAATATCAGTCTCTGCATGAAATGTATCCAAAACTGCATCATATCCAATGAAATCAATTCTTAGTACCTCAATAAATTTTTCACAATTATTTCCTGCAAAAAATGCATCCAGGAACTCATCACAAACAATGAAATCAATTTTTGACACATCAATAGAAATTTCACAATTATTTTCCACCAAGGATGTATCAAGCAATGTATTACAACCAATGAAATCAAATTATGGTTCCTCGATAAGTGTTTCACAATCAATTTCAGCATAAGATATATCAAGAGTTGCATCACAATAAACAACATCAATTTCAGGCTCTTCTAAAATTTTTTCACTATTAGCATTTTCATGATATGTATCACCACATGCTTCATATTCAGCAAATTTAACACTAGGTACCTCTATCAGTTTTTCACAATCAAATTCTACAAGAGATGTATCCATAAGTGTATCACAAACAATAAAATCAGTTCGAGGTACCTCTATTGATTTTTCCAAAGAAATAGGAGGAATACTTACCTGATCGTACTGAAAAATACCTGGAAGTTCTACAGAAGTAGATGTAACTGTGGCCTCCTCCTGGTCAAGCATAGGTTCCATCTCAGACTCAAGTTCTGGTGGACACTCAACTGGAACGGGTGATTCTTGGGTTCTTGCTTCCACCATGCAAGTCCCTACACTTTCTAGTTCATCCTCTGAATCTTCTAATGTATCCATCACTGTTGGTGGCCCCTGGAGCTTAGTGCAATCCCCTACACCTGTAGAATCATCTTCTATACATGCTCCTTCTGTAATATCTGCAACAACAATATCAGAAAAATTAGGACCATCAATAATACTATCATCACAAAATAAAAGATGAGAAGGGTCCTGTAGTGCTTCAGAATCTTCTTCTTGAGCTGAAAAATTTGGAAATGAATTTTGAACAAGAACTTTAGGAGGAATGCATGCTGTAGGTGCCCTATTTTTGATGTTTTCTTCTTCCTCTTCCACCAAATTTGCAAGATTACTTAAAGAGGGACTTGGCCATGCACTAGGGTCACCTTGAACTGATATAAAATCAACTCCGGGGCTGTTTTGAATGGGAAAATGGGATGCTGGAAATTTTTCAGGAAATTCGGCATCTGGAGTGTTTAAACTTGACACAACCTCTTCATTCACCAAAGTTAGATCATAATCATGCCCCTCAGAATTAAGAATAGCTTGAGAAGATAATTGTCCTGATCTTTGGGCTTTTATCTGATTCAATTGATCTTGCAATTTTCCAAGGCGTCCCCCGATATCTTGAAGCTTTTGTTGTTGTAAAATTTGTTGCAACATCTCTATCATCCTTTGTTGTTGAGCCTCATTCTCATTAGGATTCTCAAAGCCTCCTTGGTTAGTGTGGAACTCCTGTTGGTCTTGAAATGTAACATAAGGCTGCTGAAGACCAAGAGTAGGCTGTGCATTCTGAAATGGGAACTGTTGGGGTTGCTCAAATGGTTGAATGGGCTGATTAAACTGCTGAAAATTTGGCTGGAATGATGGTTGAATTTGCTGAGAATTGTAGCCCTGGAAATTCTGAGTTTGAGGTTGACATTGTTGATGGAAAGGCTGAAATGGTTGGGACTGAAAACTCTGGTTTTGAAATTGAAAATTTTGATCGTATGGCTGTGAATGTTAAAGAGGTTGTTGAAAATTCTGTATGGGTTGAAATTCTTGCTGCCATGGCTGAGGTTAAGGCTGAAATTGATTATTTCCCTGCTGAAAACTTAAATAAGGCTGCAGGAAATCTTGGTTAAGATGCTGAAATCCTTGGTTTGGTTGAACTTGATGGAAGGGTGGTTGCTGAAAATTCAGATTATCTAAATACCCTTGCTGAATTCCTTGAAAAGGTAATTGATTTTGTTGGTAGGGTTGCTGAAATTGGGGCTGGAATTGCTGAATTGGTTGCTCAAAATTCTGGAATTGTGGCTGCCCAATCTGAGTTTGCTGGAAAATTGGTAGACTTGGCTGAAAATCTAGCTGAAATTGTTGAAATTGTGGCTGAAAAATCTAATTTGGTTGCTGATTGAAAGGTTGGTTTTGCTGAAATTGTGGACACGGCTGCTGGTAAGTAGATGAGAACATTTTGAACTGGCAGTCCTGTCACAAAACAAACAAGAAAAATGGCAACAACCGTATACAAAAGATAAAGCACAAGAAAATAGAATCAAATGATATGCCCATAAGCACACAAGCAAAAATCAAACAAATCAACTAGTTGCTTCCCCGGCAACGGCGTCAAAAATTTTGATGACCGCCAAACTAGGTGTCACGAATGTGGGTCTCAAAATTTAGAAATGTGTAAAGCTGGAAACCCTTTTTGCAATCAAAGATGAAAACGTAGTAAAGGGGCCACAGGTCGTATTTTTCCTAGGGCTAGTTGATGTTGTGTGATTCGAGCTCGTGTTTATGTGTCGTCGATATTTTTGGGTTTCAAATAAGATTTGGGTTTGGGTTGCAATCGGAAATAAAAACAATGAAAATAAAGGAACCAAACTAATGAACCAACAAGGTGATAGCAATTAATAACTCAACCAATGGGCAATTAAGGGAGTGTTTGGGAGAACTTTTACTTCTTGAAAAGTGATTCTTGTAGTGATTATCTTGAAGTTAGTAAGAAGCTAAAGTAAGCAGTGTTTGAAAATAGAAGTCAAAAGCTGATACAAGATAAAGTTTGAGTGTTTGGGAGAATAATTACTTCCAAGCTTAATTTTTAATTAAATGACAATAATATCCTTAAACTATATAAATTAATTATTTTTTAATTATTTAAATATAATTTCGATACTATCAATAATTTATTCACGTAATTATTATTATATTTTAAATAGTGATATAATTATTATTATATTTTAAATATAGTATTAAAATTAATTTTTTTATAATTTGAATATTTGAAAAATATATAAAATTAATAAAAAAATAAAAAATAATATAATTTATATAAATATAATATATATATAGCGGCAGGTGGCAATCAGGTAAAATGTTATATTATTTAAGGATATAAATATTATTTTTTAATGTTATATCATAAATAAAAAAGCAGAAGCAGGTAGAAGCATCAAATTCTTGCTTCTAACTTCTGAGCAAAAGTAGCAGAAGCTAAAGTAGAATCTAGCCTTCCCAAACACTCAAAAGTGATTCTGTGTAGCCAGAATCTAAAAAGCAGGTAGCAGAAGCTCTCCCAAACACTCCCTAAATCGACTAATGCAACTTGCCAAATTCGGGAAATCAAGCTGATATCAAATTGATCCCTATGCTGACAGGGTTTGCAATTCAAAACAACCAAGGGCTGAGCATTCTATAGACAAATTGATACAAAGTCATTACTGAAACTCCCTTGACACAAAATGCATTCAACTAAAACTGATATGCAGAATTTAAACTTGAAATTCAGATTCAAGTTGGATTTAAAGCAATCTGTTTTCAAGCTCAATAGCACACATAAAGGTATGTTTAAACTTGATATACTTCAATGCTGAAACTAAACTTGATACAACATGCAGAATTTCAGAAATGAAGTAAACTTGCTAAAAAGAGGAAGGAGCTGATGTGCCAAAAGCTAATATTAACTGCAGAGAATAACTTCCGGATTGTCCACTCGAAACAACCTAATGTTAAACAATCCATGAACAAACTGATATGAAATCAGTGCCACACTTCATTTGACATCAAGTGCAGAAATGCAAGCTGAAAATGTTGCAAAGGAGATTTGCAGTTCAGAAATTGATTGGATGCGATGAAAGCTAATTTAAGCACAAAAGTACACTACAAGGTGTGTTTAATCTTGATACAAATCAGTGCGTAGGCTGAGTTTGATACACTTGCAGAAATTTAGCAATTCAGGAAGTGGAAAAATAACACTTGATACACAAGAGAGAAAATAGTAGAAAACTATGTGCCAAAAGGATACTAGCAATTCAGGGATGTAGACTGACCAAATCAGTTTGGAAAACAAAGTTTTCAGTGAAGAAGTGTGCATAAGTGAATGCAGAATTTCAGACCAAAATCCGATCAATTCAATCAAACTAAAACCTGAAATGAACTCACAAGGATTGAATGCAGAAATGCAGAAATGCAGGAGGAACTTGCAAAATTCAGAAACTAATTTGGATGCTAAAACCAAACAACAACTGAAATCTATTGCTCCAAGCTAATGGCCACATAAGATTCCTAAGAACTCAATTCAATTGATTGGAAATTCCGGAATTGAAGACTGAAATACAGATGAAATTGAAACTGCCGAATTTGCAGAAACTGATGCAGAATTGATGCAAATGCAGAGTCTGATGCAACACTGCAGCACTAAATTAAATGCCGAACAAGCAACCCAACAAGTTGAAATCAATGCACTAATCTACAATTCAGAAAAGCTTAAAAGGGGCTAATGATTACTTGACACAAACTCAGAAAAGCCAAACTGAAACATTACTGAAATTTACTGATACGCAGGAAAAAACAGAGCATAAAACTGATACACAAACAATAAAATGAAAATTAAACTGAAATTGCAAACTATTGTTCACTAAACAAGTTCACTAGCTAACTACTTGCAGGAATTAAACCTAATTAAGACAGAATCGAAGTGGAAAGGAAAGCTACAGCAACTGATACGAAATTCAGTAAGGAAACAACATTCAGAAATGAAATTATAGCTAGAAATAGAAATACAATAAGAAAACTAAGCCTTGATCCCTCCTTTAGCTCAAGAACTCCTTGTTCGTCACACAAGGGTGAGCCTCGAACCCCTAAGCTCAGCAAATCAACGGAAAACAGCCTCATGCGATTCAAATCCAGCTTAGCTTGCTCATTCTGAAATTTCCATTCGAATTCTTCAATTCAGCTGCGTCCAAGTCCGATGGTGATTTGGGGATGGTCAGAGCAATCTAGGGAACCCCTCCAGATAGCTCCAGTGGATGGAAATGGAGCGCAACTGAGATCGAAGGCAGCAAATGGCAGAACCGAAGAAACCCTCTCTCGGCTCTGTTTCTTGGGCAATTGAGAGTTGGAAACTTCACTAAGAACTCTTCCCAATGACCTAGAACTCGATCTAAACAAAGAAATCGAGTGGTCGCGCCCACGGATTGAAGAAAAACTGAAGAACAAATGAAGAACAAACGAAGAAAACGAAGGCTTGCGGTGAAGACGCGACAGGGAGAAGTTGAGGAAATTTTTGATTAAATACTTAACAATGGACGGTCCAGATTGATTTGGATGAATCCAACGGCTGATCTTCATTTGATCTGACCCAAACTTTCCAGAAGTTGATCAAGGGTCAGGATCTGCCTCGGGGTAGCTCGGATCCTCCAGATTTGCAACGGATGGCCCAGATCAACCTAATCTTTGAATGGACAGTCTAGAACCCTCTGAGCTTGATCCAACGGTTGGATGATCTCTGATTGGGATGAAAGTCTCAGATCTTGATCTCAGTGCTTGATCAGCCCTAACCCTAGCTCGGATTGCCTCAGATGGTCCCAGATGGCTCAGATCTAGCCGCTTTTGAATCGGACGACCCAGATTAATCCGAAGCTTGATAACTCGATCCGGGTCCACTTTCGACTCAAGTTTGACCCAGTATGCCCTAGGTCCATGATCCTTTCATGCCTACAAAAATAGATCAAAAATTTAGTGGCCAAATAATCCAAATATATACAGATTTACAATTAAGTCCAAAATAAAAGCAAGTCCTAGAACCTAGGGTAAATTCACAATTAAGCAAGTAAAATATGGGTCAAACTTGGATTTTAGCAACTAAAATAATCAATAAAATGGTACTTATCACTGAGTTATGGAGATCTCCCACTAGTTGGAAGGTATTCAGCAAGACCCATAAGAAAGTCAATGTAAGTATATTAATTATATTTTATTTGTTTTGACATTTTATATAGATTAATTTAATTATTATTTCACAGGAAGCAATGACCACTAGAGTTGTAGAGGTAAAGGCGTCTCAGCCTGCTGCAGAGGGGGAGGATTCACTGTCTCTTTCCACCGACCAGGTGAATGAGATTTATTATGATGTCGTCGGTGGAAGAAGGAAGACCGCCCTATATGGCCTGGGCTCTCAGGAAAAAATCACATATGATCAAATGAGAGTTCCAGGGGTTAGGGGACGTCCAGGATCCTCCTCCTCTTCCTCTAGTGAGGTTCGTCAATTGCGGGAGGAAAATGATGCCCTGTGGACTCGACTCACAACAATGGAGACGACGTGGGCCGAGAGGGACACATCGTGGACCGAGAGGGACACAGCGAGAGATGCAGAGTTGAGAGATTTGCGGGCCCACCAGACACACACTAAGGAGTTAGTGCGTCACATGTAAGCTTTTGCAACGACCCTATCGCCTATGACACAGATGCCCACCCCTCCCGCCCCTCATTATTTTGAGTCTCAGGAGATGCAAGATCCTGAGGATACCCTAGATGAGTAGAGACGTTTTTGTTGGGACCTTTACGTTTAGCTAGAGGGGGGGTGAATAGCTTCTTTTCGATTTTTCTTCCTACAATGTTAGCGTGCGCAAGTGGAAAACTAAAACAATAAACTAAAACAATCGCTAACACAAACCGTTTACATGGTTCGGAGATAAAGCTCCTACTCCACGGCTGTCCGTAAGGTTGACGATCCCGATCCTTCAGTGGATGATTCCCCGGAGCACCTCCGGTTAGCTCTTATCGCTCCTTGTGGTGGAGAAACCTCGCCACAATCCATTGACAACTTCTGAGCACTTGTAGGCTACTAACATGCTTAAACTAAGCTTGTTTCGCCAAAAAGAAACAGCTAAAAATGAGCCCTCTTAAATAGTGCTCGATACTGTTCTGATCGTTACCAGTCAACTGGTGCTAACACTAGTCGACTGGTCCTCGCGAATTTGAATGTCACAGCCTGACGATTCAACTTCTGGTCGACACCAGCCAACTGATGCAAGGATCAGTCGACTGATCTTTCTGTGCTCTTCATCAGTCGACTGATCCAAGCACCAGTCGACTGCTACATAAGGTTTCCCTTCCCGAGTACAATTCTCTCAGCACTCGAACCCTAGGATTTTCTTTCCCGAGTACAATTCTCTCAGCACTCGAATCCTCATGACTTAGTTGACTCTTCCCTAGGATAATTGACTAGTCCGTCACTATTAGCGACGAATTTTTGACTTTCCGTCACTATTTTGTCCCCATACACGTCACCCTCTGGATCCGGTTATTTGCGACAGGGGGTATGCATCCGTCGCTATTAGCGACGGATTATTTTTTTAATGTTCGTCGCTAATAGCGACGGATTTGACTTTCCGTCGCTACCTTTGACCTGCGACGGAGAGATAACCGACGGTGCTCTTTCCGTCGCTATTAGTTTTTAGCGCCGGAATAGCGACGGAATAGGTCCGTCGTTAAATGCTGAATATTTTGTATCGACTCGCGTTGGACTTGATATGCACGCATATTAAGCCCGTGTTGGGCCTGATATGCACCATATTAGGCCCACGATTTTGATAATGGCTAAGATATTTGTTAAATATTAAATATTGTGGGGCCCACATTAATGCATGCATGCATGTAAAAATAAAAGAAGGGAAAGAGACGAGGAAAGAAAAGAGAGAGAAAAAAAAAGTTGATTTTGGCAGGAGTAGAATGAAAAAAATATATAATTGAGTGCGCTCTTTAATCAATATCAAAGTAATGTATGCTTTTTGGTCAATTCGAAAACCTACGTGCACCCTTTGGTAAAAGGTCATTTTGAATTTGATGACTGGTACTGTACGTGCATGTGTGCTATAGTATTCGAGTCGCCTGGAACAATTTCAGACACCTCAAGTTTTAATTTACGTGATTTTTTAAAATAAAATTTTCATAAATTTTAAATTTTAAATACATATAATATAACTCGTTGAACACTGAATTTTTTTTATCTTGAGCACTATAACCCAAGAGGAAAGTCTAAACATTAGAAGAAAAATCTTATTAACTTAACATCACTATAACTTAACTTCTAAATCCTAAAATCTTAAACCCTAAATACATATAATATACCTCATAAGAATCTAAATTTTTTTATCTGGAATACTATAACCTGAAAGGAAAACTTGAACCCTAAAGAAAAAATCTTATTAACTTAAACTCAATTCCTATATATATATATATATATATAAACAAGAAAAAATATATGTAATGGAATCCAGGTGTCCTGAGCACGCAGGCATAGTAAATCAATGATGTGTGTGTATATATATATATATGTATAGTGACGTTAAGTTGCGGACCGCCCATTGCGTGCCCGTGCGCCATGTGATTCAAGATGCCTCCAATGCAGTTGGAGGTTGGAGGCACCCCGAGTTGATTTTTTAAAATGGCAATTGATACGCCTGGATCAAATCCAGACGTCCCGATTTGATCTAGGCCCCTCGATTTATTTATTTATTTATTTTAAAATTAAAAATTTCTGATTATAACTTTTAAATACATTACTATATTCCGTTAACATCTAAAGTTTTTTAGTTTTTATTTTTATTAACTTGAACACTATAATCCAATTGAAAAGCCTAAACCCGAGAGGTAAAATCTTAAAAAATTTTAGCTTGAAAACTGTAACTCAATTGGAAAGTTTGAACCTTACTATATATTGTTGGGTTTGCAAGGTTGCAAATAAAATCCTACTTTGAAAATACGTGGGAAAGATCATTGACTCATAAAGAAAAAATATCTCCATTGGTATAAGATCTTTTAGGTAAATCCCAAAAATAAAATCATGAGGGTCTAGGCTCAAAGTAAAAAATATCATAGCTTGGACTGGCAGAAGGTTTAACCATCGACTGTGCATAAGGGTTATGATCTAATTGAGCCGTAAGTAGAATTTTGACCTCGAACAAAGGAAATGTGTGATCCCATGTCTAGATCTAGATGACAAGATGGATAGGGAGCCGGTGGGTCAAGGATCGGACCTCAAACAGATAGGTTTTCCGCTTAAGGGAGTGTTTTTGTAAATAAAATCTCACATTGAAAATACATAAAAAAGATCCTCGACTTATAAGGGAAAAATATATCTATTGATATGAGACATTTTGAGTAGAATCCAAAAGTAAAATAACAAGGATTTAATTCAAAAGTAAATAATGTATAGCCGAACTAATAATCACGTGATAGATTTATAGGATTAACGATCGAATTCCGATAAAATAAAGAAGAAAATACCCTTTCATACGAGGGCTGGACTTATTCGGTACTTAATTGATTTACTCTCTCTTATAGTATAAGGGAGTCTTAAAGAGCCGCTAAAATGATCGATTTTATCTTAGGTAGAAATGATAAATTCGTATTATAATTATTATGAAATCATAATTATTATAATATTAATAATTAATTTTATCTTAGGTAGAAATGATAAATTCGTATTATAATTATTATGAAATCGTAATTATTATAATATTATAATGACTATAAAATTATAATTATTATAATTACGATAACAATTATTAAATCGTAACTTATTAATATGGATTTATCATCTAAATACATATACTTGGCAGATCGATTAAAGATTTAACACGTTTAACACCAGATAATAATTTGAAAGTCGTTATATTTTTTTCTAAGGGAAAGGGGACGCTGGGATGAGAGGCCTTTTCTTTTTAAAATGAAATACGAGTGCCGTGCGTGATTAAAAAAAAAAAAGAAGCGATTGCTCTTTTGATTTTTTTTACTTTTATTTTGTGAAATTAATTTTGAATAGAAGAGTTCCAAAATTGATTTATAAGATTTTTCAAAAATAAATCATTCCTAACCTTCCTTCTAATCTCTTTTACATTATTATTCATCAAAAATATAGTATTATATCAAAATATTCTTTTTATAATTAAAATTATTTAAATTTAATTAAAATCATTTTAAAAATATTATAACAACTATTATATAATTACAAAATTGTTGTAGTTGAAAGATCTAACCATCTAAGTGTCGGATATTAAAGTTCTTATTATTTTTTTAAAATATTTTTTATAGTTTAAAAATAACAGTTAATTGGAGAAAACTCCCCAATTCCAAACTGACCTTTGCATGCACTCCCCACTTAATAAATTCTTTGCATTCACTCCCTAATAGATTGAGTATAAAAAACTGAAAACTCAGTATACATTGTAAATATTTGAGTATGAATTGTTTGAGATTGAGTACTAATTTAAGAAATTTGAGTACAAAATTTCGGTGACCCCTCATGTAAAAATCTTGATGTCGTGAGTATAAAAAAGTGAAAACTCAGTATACATTATAAAGATTTGAGTATAAATTGTTTGAGATTGAGTACTAATTTAAGAAATTTGAGTATAAAATTTTGACGACCCCTCATGTGAAAATCTTGATGTGGTGGATGCAACCTCACATACTCAAATTTCTAAATTTTATACTCAGATTTTTTAAAATAATACTCAATCTAAATCAATTCATACTTAAATTTTGATAATGTATACTGAAATTTTTACTATATACTGAAACAATGTATACTCAAATTTTTTCAAATAATACTCAAATTTCTTAAATTAGTACTCAATCTCAAACAATTTATACTCAAATCTTTATGATTTATACTGAATTTTTACTCTTTTATACTGATAAAAAAAATAACACACAAAACTGTCTTGTCAATCCCATCAGGGAGTGCATGCAAAGATATTTTTGGTTGGGGAGTGCATGCAAAGCCCACTTTGATGTTGGGGAGTTTTCTCAAATTTTCCCTTTAAATAAAACGATCTAGTAAAAATCTTATCTAAGTTTATATTAACCTTTATTGAAATAACAAATGTCTCTCCGAGGACCGATGAGTAATGTGTGTGATATTATTATCTTGAGATTTGAAAATCAAAATCCGACAAAATTAGCATGTATGTCTTCTCTATGCCCTAGCCATAATAACTAAGCTAATTATCCCTATGATTTATCTCTTTTGTATTGACTCTGGATGAATTGACGGGAGTGCTCAGGACAAACAAATGCTCTTTCACCACCTTTATCCAAACAACGAATGATTATAAAAAGACTAAAGAAAAAATTGTCCTAAACTCCCTACATCTAAACTTAACTTCCTCCTCAGTCCCTATTTCACTAGAAAAAATTTATTTTTACTCATTGCTTGCAAAGTTTTATGTGCTTCAACTATCAATTTATTGAATTATCCTTATTTTTTTAGTAAAAACCCTAAAATAAAATATAATTCTTCTTAAATTCAACATTATTTAAGTAAAATCTAATATATTTTCTATTAAATTGGTATGACTTAATCAATTCATCTACAGCTAAATTTGATATAACTTCTAATTAATTAGTTAGGCAGAAAAAGAATTATGCTTAATTTGATGGAGAATATATTAAATTCTAATTTAAATGTATTGAATTTAGGAAGAATTATATTTATTTTTGGATTTTTTTGTACTTATAAAAAATAAGAGTGATGTTCTCTCGCGACAAATACAACCAATCAATTCCTAATCAATTGAAGCTTCTCAATCGATTACGTTAACCGAATGGACTAGCTCCAATCAATTGTAGACAACTTTGATCAATTCTCGATCAACTGGATTTGAAAAAAAATCGTACTTAATTTGATAGAAAATATACTAAATTCTAATAATATGATATTGAATTTAGGAGAAATTATAATTCATTTTAGATTTTTTATACTTTAAAATAATGAGCGTAATTAGGTAAATCAATATGTATTATAGAGTTGAAGTATATAGAATTTTATATATAGGAAGCAGAAATAATTTTTTTTGAAATATTGAAAAAAAAATGATGAACCAGGCAGCAGACAAATTGAACCTGGGATAACCGGCCCGGCCCCACGGAAGTTTCCCACCAGTCACCAGGGTAAATCGGGAAGCCCTCGCGGTGGGCAGTCTAGAAGCCCAGCGTCCCAGGGTTCGCGTCCTATTTGGAGGAAAAATTTTTGCAAAATGCGTCGTAGCTGGGGATCGAACCACGGATGCCTGGGTTAATTACTAGTGATCCTACCACTGCACCATAGCCCCGGGGGCTTTTTGTTTATTTTTTTTGAAATATTAAAGAGAAAGTTTAAGATGTAATTGGAGATTTAATCTTAATTTACATAAGACTAAGAAAATATTATGTCAATCAGAATTCAAAATTCGTCGCTTTTCACGAAAAGTAACGACCTGAAAAAAAATCTTCCAGTACTGTATCATGACTACCCAATGCGTACCTGCATCTTGATGCCCAATTACGGCGTTCGAATGGTGTGTTCGCGAGGGGAAATTTCTAATGGGATGGAATGAGACTTGGACGCAACAAATTCCAAGGGCGGAATATTCCAGCTCCGATGGAATCCCCAACACGCCGTGTTCGATCCGCTTCGATTTCTCCCTCGTCTTCTTCTTCCTCTCTCCGTCAGTCTTCCCCTCCCTCGATTTCCTCTCGTGATCAGTTACTGAGGCAAGCGTGGCCTCGTCGATCTCCGAGGCGGCAATGAGAAAGATGGATGAATCTGCTTCGCCGGGGTGGCAATCGAGCGCTCCCTTCTTCCTCTTCCACGGCTATCCGCTGGTCTCCGCCGTCCTCGCCTTTGTTATCGCTCAATCCGCCAAGGTCTTCACTACCTGGTAAGATTCCTTCTCCTCATATAGTCATATTCCTTTGAAATCGTGCGTGTTTCATTCGCGAAACCTTGGATCTGATGACTTGATCCGACCTTGATTTTGATTGGGGTTTTGGGGAACAAGTACTGTGAGCTTGTGATCCTGAGGAAAAAGAAAGAAGAGATTTTTATTTTTATATTTTTGTAATGAATATTGTCGTTTCTTTGTCTACTGTCTATGTAGAAATGCTGACTCGAGAACACAGTGGTTCTTGAGAATCTAGAGAAATGAAATTTGTGCTAGATCTCCATCTCAAATAGATGAATCTCCACTTATTATAGTGGTAGATTCTGTTTCTTAGAAAATGCTTCAATGGTAATGCAAAGACATGCATTTGCGTCCTTGTTTTTCCTTGTTTACTTGAGGATGGAAACTACACAGATAGGATACAAGAGGTTTAGGGAGCGTTTGGTTTGCTCCATTTTGATTGGGGGCGTTTGGTAGGCTTATTTTTCATTTTCATTTTAGGTAGAAAATGCGATTTTCTAGAAAACGTGTTTGGTTTGTATTTTCCAGCCTTATTTTCCAGAAAAAGATATAGTATTTTCTGGAAAACTAGAGAATGAAAGAAAGTCATTTTTTCAGAAAATGAGAAAATGTAATTTTCTGGAAAATAAAAATAGAAAATGGAACAAATCAAACACCCCCTATATTTTTTCATTTTCTGGAGAATGACTTTATTTCATTCTCTAGTTTTCCAGAAAACACTCTATCTTTTTCTAGAAAACAAGTTGGAAAATGCAAACCAAACACGTTTTTTGGAAAATCGCATTTTCTGCGGAAAATAAAAATGGAAAACAAACAAACCAAACGCCCCCTTAGTTTTTTTCCTCCACTGGTGATATTGCTCATCCAAATCATAGATAAATCACGAAGGATATTAACACAGCGACCTTTGTATGGGGAGAGGTCAAATACCCAATAAAATATTTTACATCCGTTGAAAATCGATTTTAAGATTTATTGGAGCAAACTAGATATCCTGCTTAACTCGTGGGGACACTAGTTTTTTCCTTCAGATTTTTTGATTAGAAGGATAGAAAATTATTTATGAAAGTTACTTTATTTGTTTGGAAGAAGAGAGGAATAGGAATTCGAATATGAAATTAGTGTTGGTGTAATTTTCTTGTTCCAAAAAAGAGATGGATAGTTTAATCATAAAGATTCTTAGAGCCGTTTCCTCTCTTTCATTTCCACCCACATTTGGAGGAAATAAAACTACAAAAGAAAGGCTATTTACCATTTGTTGTTTTGCATTCTTAAGATTTTCCACCCAAGTAAATGGCAGAGACAGTGTCCTTCCACCCAAGTAAACAAAAACGTATATTTTAAAGGATTCTGGGAGTTCGGCTCAAAACTGGTCTAGATATCAATAACAAGAATCAAGTCTTATCCCATTAGATGGGTCGGTTAAGATTTCAAATTTCTTAGCAAACTTTAATATAAAGATTTTCCAATGGAATGTGCATTGCGACATAAATTGCCACGAGATGGCTTTCTCTTTGGTTACATGTTTCGATTATGAAGCATTTGTTTCGATAGTTTGAATTATTAGTCGATCCACAGGTATAACGAAAGACGCTGGGATCCTAAGAGGCTCATTGGATCTGGTGGTATGCCTTCATCCCATTCAGCGACAGTGGTTGCGCTAGCAGTCGCCATTGGAATTCATGATGGCTGGGGCAGTTCTTTTGCTACATCCACAATATTAGCAGCTGTGGTAAGCTTCTTGAAAATCTTTTATCCAGGACTCTGCATTTAAGTTGCTGTTTCGATGGCAAAATATTCGGACATTATCTTCTTAAACATGTCTAAAGTTTCCATTCCCCTAAATACTAACTGATGATCGACTAGCCAGCTAGGGATTAGTGTTTAACGATGTTTCTTATTTTTCAGGTGATATGTGATGCTTCTGGCGTTCGATTGCATGCTGGAAAGCAGGCAGAGGTATGTAGTAACTAGTAGCATCATGACTTAAAATTGCTGTTTTCTTTTAATAACATTCAACAATTTGTTGCTATCAACACTCAACAGTGTAGTTAGAGCCCAGTTTTAATTCATTCCGAGTCTGGAGAGCCTAAAAATATAAGAAAACATAACCGAGGATTAGGCATATCGACTGAGAGAATCCTGTGTGTTCTTCGAGGGTAACTTATCAAGTTGGTAAAGGCCTTGGATTCAAAATAGGAGCTTCTATATTGTTTGGGCGAGCTGAATTCTCTCTGAACAACTTAGGCTAAGTATATATGCAGATTTCATTACAACATACTAAGGGCCAAGGTATTACATGCTACCTTGATAAACAGCTGCAGGACATGATCCTGTAAACATGCATCTTGGTTGGCTAGGGTCATCTTGCCTGATTAATAGGATTGTTCTCTTGCCCATTTCAGGTGTTAAATCAGCTTCTATATGAATTTCCAGAAGGACATCCACTCTATGAATACAGACCACTGCGGGAACTTCTTGGCCATACTCCTCTTCAGGTTTGATCGGATGTGCAAACACCTAGTTTATCTTCTTCTACATTTAGACAGCCATTGCTCATCTATATAAACTCCACCTTGTTACCGAAGAATATTTCACATATGGATTCTACGCTGCTTCTTTTCATAATATTTCTCCTTTATATACTCATCAGGTCGCAGTGGGTGCGATACTGGGCTGTGTTGTAGCTGTAGTAGATCAATTAGTAGGCACATTGGCTCGAAGCACATGGCAAACAGAATTAGCCAACACACTGGTTGATATCAATTGGCAGAGCAGTGCCTAAATCTAAAGAAATATTAGTATTGGAAGTTAAGTTGTTCATACAAAGAATGAAATATAATACACACACTTTGTCTATATATGTGTGAAACTGTGAATGCTACTACTATCATTAGATTTCACTGTACCATTCTTTCTGTAATATATCAGGGTTTGTTGAAATTTGTGCTTTGCAATATCAAGTTTTAGAGATGTAAACAGCCAACAAGAAGAAATGTCTGTATGATTGAAAATGTTTGCCGATACTTTGATCGATTGAAAACATTTCCATTTAATACTATGCAAAATGGCATTGGATTATGCAAAAACTAGAAAACTTTTCTCAGAATGATAAGGCTTATGCTTGCAGCAAGATTGATAAACATGTTTGATATTATTGAAGACAGATATACTCACTGAAAGTTTGACATAATCTTTAAAAACAATGCTAATACAAAATTTACAAGTGATTCTCACACAGTTCGAGCATTGATAGATGAACCATTATCAAAGAATAAAAAGGTTCATATTCAAAGGTGCAAATGTTATCAATGTTGTTGTTTTTACACCATTTACTAGAGCAGAGTTTTCCTCCCTTTTTTTCAGATTTTTCACTTGAGCAAATTTAAAAAAAAATTGTTTATATGCACAGCATTTCAGACACCTAAAATATCTGTTATACATCATAAGAAACGCAACCAATATATATCAGAACAAAATTTCACTATAATCTTATTCACCTGATCTGTGGAATGGATGATTTGAGAAATCATCTTTGCCTTGATTACCGCAGTGATCGATATCCACATACATAGCTCTTCCTATGGTATTTCAAGTTCTTCCTTTGCCTCATCTTCGGCTTTTAGTCACAAGTTTCAACCTACTGGGACCATCATCGCTTCTCCGTAAACCAAACGCCAGAAGTTAAATGCTCTTTAAGCCCTTGCAATCTCAACTTTTCATGATCCATGACTATATATAAATTGAAACCATCACCAATTCTCCATCTGTGCCAACTAGGTGTAATCAACTGGAAGATGCACAAGACTAAGCTTACCATGAGAAAAATTATTCTATCCAAAGATAAGACAACTGCCAGATATAACCCTTGAGCAATACTAATTACTCAGTGATGTCAAAGCAGAGCTTAGCCTCGTCCCATGGACCATTTATCTCAAATTTGTATTCTTGTATCCTTATAAGCCAGTACGGGCAAACCACAGAGATGAAAAATAGAAGGCCTAACAATAGTGTAAACAGCATGCTATGCAACTGGTACACCACACTCAAGGCCATGCTCATTAATGCAAAGGAAAAAAACAGATGTACCTTATTGGAGTACTTCTTAATGCAAAATGTGATAAGTGGTGCAAAAAGAAAGATTTGCAAAGAAAAAAGCATTATGGCAAAGACATGAAGTCTAGATGGAAGACGAGAAGCCACAAGAACTGATGCCACTATTGATGCATTCAGGGATATATTACTAGCCAAATTTGGATTCTTTAGAGCACCAGGAGGTCTTATCGTGGAACCAGAATAATCATGAAGGAAAAGATGAATTATGAGAAGTGATACAGTCAATGCCACTATTGAATCTGAACTGATAGATCTAGTAAGAGTGTAATAGATTGGTGCCAAAACATATAATCCACTGATGAAGAATGAAATATTAAGAAGATAATGTGAGAGAAGTTGGATGGAAATTTGTCTTGAGGTGAGCAAGAGGACAGAAAATCCTAGTGCAAGAAGACCTATATCCAGTTTAAGGAGAGAGATTTCATCAATGTGCAAACTCAATGTATGAGCCCATACAGAGAGCACGAGAGATACGATGGAAATATATTGAGTTATGGAAACAGAATCCAGCATCACTTTCGTCATGTCCCTCTTTACCACATTAGCATTCATAACCATTTCTTCAAGGAATGATTCATCAGTGTAGTTATCATCATATCCCGGCTGCATCCCTCCATATGCCACCTTCTTCCACTTAGAACGCTCCATGGTTTGATCAGTACCACCTTCAATCTGACTACTGTGTGGCTTGGCTCACCTAGGAGATCAATGCTTAAAGAAGCATCAATTTGTGTCTTTTTGCTGCCAGTCTGCAAATTCACCAGAACTTGAAAAATGAGTCAAATGCTATGAGCAGTACTCAGCATAAGTTTTGATATCTTGTTTCTATAATTTTGAAGTTCTACTTAAAGGTCAAGCACATAATACGTATCAAGGAGGAAAACAAGAGAAATAGATTTAAGGTAAATCGACCTACTTAGATAAACAAACAATCATGCATTTAAAGATAAACAAAACTATAAAAACAAGCAAGAAGTACCCGAAGTACCCGCCTTATATGTAGATCGTGTCAAAATAACTCCCGCGTCAAGAAGCTCATCCAGAATCAAGATATGAGATGCATCGATGATGTATCACTCCTCCACAGATCCACGCTCGCGCGGGTCAATGGCCACGAGAGGGGAAACCAACAGGCTTAGATCTGAGCCAACACTAACATTCCCTTACAACTCAGAAAGCCAAAATCCAAAACGAATTTAAGGTTCCACACTGATTAGATTGATACAACCAGATTACAACAATACACCAATTCAACCCATTAAAGCTCAAATCCAATAAACATCATAAACCAAACAAACCTGTAATCGCATTCAGCTCCTTCCACAGCTCAATCCCGTTCGTACAACAATCTCTACTCTACAGTAACCCAATCTAAACAGAAATTAAATCATAAAAGCACAACCAAATTGGGGAACCAAGAATAGATAGAATTCAAGGGTTAATTACCAGCTGTGGAGTCTCTCGGTAGTTGGTCAGAAGAAATCCAGAGCTAGAAAAGTTGAGGATCAACACTGCACGAGCTTATAACTGCCCTAGGATCCCACTAGCCTCCAATCCACTCGAAGTACAAGGAAGAGCCTATATTGGAGCCGAATTAGATCTCAATCCCAGCCAATCCACACAGGTGGTGATCGGGAAGGAACACACACACGGCAGAAAACCCCTGATGGCTTACCTTTCTCTGGCCGAAGTTCAAGACTCTGGATGACCTACCACGGCGGCCCGACGGTGACTGATAGAATGGATGGGTGGTGTAGGTTGAGCCGATGGTTGTGAGCGAAGGAGAAAGGGAGAAGGGAGCTAGGGCACACCTCGAACCAAAGCCTGGCCGCACAACTCCTTCACGCGTGGAGGAGGTGGACGGAGTGGCTCCCCATTGGTGGCTTGGCTGCGGCTAGGGCACGCGAAGGGGAGGAAGGGGAAAGGCCTCAGTCGGCTGCGGCTAGGGCACGAGGGGAGGAAGCTTTAAAGAGTGGGTGGGATCTTTTACAAAATAGCCCCTCAGTTTCTCAAATTCACACTAAACCCTTAGGGTAAAGGTTTTAACCATTTAACCCTCCAACTTATTGTAATTCACTTTAATAAATTCCTAGGGATAAATTATTTACCCATTCGTAATTTAAGAGTCAACCTGAAAGCCCCTTAACTTTAGGTAAATTTACATAAACCAACTATTTAAGGTTTTCTTTCATGAAACCCTTAATAAGTTTTAAGGTTTTTACAATAAAGCCCTTGGGCTCCTCCCGTAGGGCCGAAAACCCTAGACTCAATCCGGAAAAATCTCAAAAAATTTTCTGGTCCGGATTTTCGAATTGTCGTATTTTACAAAGGCAATAGGGTTTAGCAGCTCTTGACTAGGCATGTGCAGCTCCGAGGCCAAGCCTACTCACCGAGAGACAGTAGGTTTTAACAGCTCTTGGCCGGGCATGTACAGCTCCGAGGCCAAGCCTACTCTTCGAGAGACAATAGGGTTTAGCAACTCTTGGTCGACCATGTACAGCTCCGATGCCAAGCCTACACACCAAGAGGCAGTAGGGTTTAGTAGCTCTTGGCCGGGCATGTGCAGCTCCGAGGCCAAGACTACTCACTGAAAGGCAGTAGGGTTTAGCAGCTCTTGGCCGGACATGTGCAGCTCCGAGGCCAAGCCTACTCACCGAGAGGCAGTAGGGTTTTGCAGCTCTTGGCAGGGCATGTGCAGCTCCGAGGCCAAGCCTACCCACCGAGAGGCAGTAGGGTTTTGCAGCTCTTGGCCGGGCATGTGCAGCTCCGAGGCCAAACCTACTCACCGAGAGGCAGTAGGATTTTGCAGCTCTTGGCTGGGCATGTACAGCTCCGAGGCCAAGCCTACTCACCGAGAGGCAGTAGGGTTTAGCAGCTCTTGGCCGGGCATGTGCCGCTCCGAGGCCAAGCCTACTCACTGAGAGGTAATAGGGTTTAGCAACTCTTGGCCAGGCAAGTGCAGCTCCGTGGCCAAGCCTACACTCCGAGAGGCAGTAGGGTTTTGCAACTCTTGGCCAGGCATGTGCAGCTCCGAGTCCAAGCCTACTCATCGAAAGGCAGTAGGGTTTAGCAACTCTTGGTCGGGCATGTGCATCTCCGAGGCCAAGCCTACTCGCTGAGAGGTAGTAGGGTTTTGCAGCTCTTGGCCGGGCATGTGCTTCTCCGAGGCCAAGCATACTCGCCGAGAGGTAGTAGGGTTTAGCAGCTCTTAGTCGGGCATGTACAACTCCGAGGCCAAGCCTACTCACTGAGAGGAAGTAGGGTTTAGCAGCTCCTGGGCGGGCATGTGCAGCTCCGAGGCCAAGCCTACTCACCGAGAGGCAGTAGGGTTTAGCAGCTCTTGGCCGGGCATGTGCAGCTCCGAGGCCAAGCTTACTCGCCGAGTGGCAGTAGGGGTTTGCAACTCTTGACCGGGCATGTGCAGCTCCGAGGCCAAGCATACTCACCGAGAGGCAGTAGGGTTTAGCAGCTCTTGGCCGGGCATGTACAGCTCCGAGGCCAAGCCTACTCACCGAGAGGAAGTAGGGTTTAGCAGCTCTTGGTCGGGCATGTACAGCTCCGAGGCCAAGCCTACTCACCGAGAGACAGTAGGGTTTAGCAGCTCTTGGTCGGGCATGTGCAGCTCCGAGGCCAAGCCTACTCGCCGAGAAGCAGTAGGGTTTTGCAGCTCTTGGCCGGGCATGTACAGCTCCGAGGCCAAGCCTACTCACCGAGAGGCAGTAGAGTTTTGCATAGGTGGAGACTCGGCGCTTCCCGCATAATATTTCACTTACACTTTTTATTTACTTCACTGCGAGGCAGTGAAAACGAAGAATACAGCAGGCAAATAAACAACCCAGTGCCTCATTGAGTACGATAAGGGCGGAGATGGTTAGCGTGCCAGGGCCTTTCCAGCCTCTTGCCTTTATTGTCCTCCAAATAATAGTTACCCCTGGTGAGCTTTTTGAGGATAACATATGGTCCGTCCTATTGTGGCTCCAGCTTTCCCGGATCACCCACCGGTTTGATCCTTTTTAAGACTTTGTCTTCAACCTTGAAGTTACGGGCGATCACCCATCGATTATAGGCTTGCTGCATCCTTCTTCGATACGCCTCCAACCGCGTTGCGGCTTTGTCCTACACCTCCGAGATGAGGTCTAGATCAATCAGCCGCTCCTGATCGTTGTCTTCTTTGTGATAAGATTGTCATCGGGCAGACTCTTCCCCTATCTCCATTGGGAGGACGACCTCATCCCATAGACCAGTTGGAAAGGGCTCTCACCTGTTCCCTCTCGCAGGGTGGTACGGTAGGACCACAGGATGTGGGGAGTTCTTCGACCCAACTGGCCCCAACATGGTCTAGCTTTATCTTGAGTCCCCGTAGGATTTCTCGATTAACGACCTCGGCTTGCCCATTGCTCTGCGGGTATGACACTGAGGTGAAGGCCTGCTGAATGCCTAACCCTTCGCACCACTCTTTCAATTTGCGCCCGAAGAATTGTCTTCTATTGTCCGTCACCAGCTTGTGAGGGATGCCGTATCGGCAGACAATGCCCTTCCATAGGATTTTCATCACCGCCGCCTCCGTGATGTTCGCCAGAGGTTTTACTTCCACCCATTTGGAGAAATAATCTACGAGGACCAATAGAAATTTCTTCTGTTGGGGCCCAATGGGAAAGGGGCCCACAATGTCCATCCCCCATTGATCGAAAGGGCAAGACATTGTAGAAACTCGCAAGGGCTCCGTTGGATGGTGAGTCACATGTTGATGTCTTTGACAGACTTCACACCTAGCCACAAATTTGAGAGCATCGGCCTGCAAGGTAGGCCAAAAGTATCCCGTAAAAAGATCTTCCGGGACATGGATTTTCCTCCGATGTGACTTCCACAGATGTCTTCATGTACTTCTCTCATCATGTAGTTAGCCTCCTCGGTTCGATGCACTTGAGGAGAGGCCGCGCAAAGGCCCTCCTATGCAATTGATCACCAACCAGCGTGAATCTGACCGCCCAGCGGCGGAATAGCCGACTTTCTTGGTCCTTGCCTTGAATGGTGCCATTACGCAAGAACGCCATGAAGGGATCCCTCCAGTCGGTCTAAATGTCGCCTCCGGCTTCCTCTCCAATTTGCGCGACCGTTCCCTCTGTGGCACTAGATTCATTAAGCTGCCAGGTGGATATGGAGCTAGCCAGTTTGGCTAGCTCATCCGCTCACACATTATCAGTCCTAGAGATCTTCTGCAGGATAACCTCCCCGAAGGAAGCCTTCAGCTGCTTGTAAAGGGATATATATTTCTGCAGGCGCTCGCACTGACTTCAAAATCGTCCTTTATTTGCTGTGACACCAACTGGGAATCTAAATATATAGTGACCCGATCGGCCCCCATGTGCTTAGCTGCTTGCAGGCCATCTAGGATCGCCTCGTACTCGGCTTCGTTGTTGGTGGCTTTGAAGTGTAGCCGGATGGACAAATGTAATGCGTCTCCCCAAGGGGAAATCATTAGCACTCCAACCCCGCTATGCTGACTGTTGGAGGACCCATCCACATAGATCTTCCACATCCCTTCGGTCTCGGCCTCCGGGACGGTCTCCAGCATGAAGTCGGAGAGGGCTTGGGCCTTGATAATGGCACGAGGTTGATACTCGATGCCGTATTCGCTTAACTCGGTTGTCCATTTGATTAACCTGCCCGAAGCCTCAGGATTAGTGAGGACTCGTGCAAGCCTGCTGTTGGTGAGGACCACAATGGGGTGAGCTAAGAAATATAGCCTTAACCGCTGGGCCATTAGGACCAGGGCAAAGGCCAGTTTCTCCATCATGGTGTATCGCATTTCGGTGTCCTTTAGAAGGTGTCCGAAGAAATAAACGGGATATTGCACCCGGTCTTTTTCCCGAACGAGCACCGAACCTACCGCTTGCTTTGCTGCCAACAGGTAGACAAACAAGGTCTCCCCTCCACAGGTTTGTAGAGAATGGCGAGGGTGGCGAGATAAGTTTTCAAATTTGCAAAGGTTTTCTCACATTGGTCATCCCACTCAAACTTAGCGGCCTTTCTCAAAATCTTGAAGAATGGGAGGGTCTTATCCGTGAACTTGGAAATGAATCTGGATAGCGCCGTGATTCTTCCATTCAGTCGTTGTACCTCCTTGAAGTTACGAGGAGGCGACATATCCAGAATAGCTTTTATCTTTTCCGCGTTGGCTTCAATCCCTCTCTCTATCACCATGTACCCCAGGAACCTGCCGTTTTTTACCCCGAACAAACACTTAGCCGGGTTTAATTTTAGCCTATTGGACCTCAGGGTGGCAAAGGTTTCTTCCAGTTCGGCTATCATGTCGCCTCCTTTGTCCGTCTTTACTAGGAAATCGTCCACATACACCTCGATGTTTCTTTCGATCTGGTGCCTAAAGATTTTGTCCATCATCCGCTGGTACGTGGCCCCAGCATTGCGTAAGCCAAAAGGCATGACGTTGTAACAATATGTACCGTCGGACATCACAAAACTGATTTTCTCTCGGTCCTCGGGAGCAAGCGGGACTTGGTGGTAGCCTTGGTAAGCATCCAACATTGAGATGAACTCATAACCGGCTGTGGAGTCCAATAATCGGTCTATCGAGGTAGGGGATAACAGTCTTTGGGGCAAGCTTTGTTCAAGTTACGGAAGTCAATGCAGACCCGCCATATGCCTCCTAGCTTAGGAACAAGGACCACATTAGCCAACCAGGCCGAGAATTGCACTTCTCGGATGTGTCCTGCTTTTAATAACTTCTGAACCTCGTTGCGAATAGCCTTATCTTGGTTAGGGGCAATGTGCCTCCGTTTATGCTTCACAGGACGGGCTCCCGGTGTAACATGCTGGTGGTGCATGACCAATGCCGGTGGAACCCCTTTGATTTCTTCGGTGGCCCAAGCGAAAACGTCTTTGTGGCTCCGCAGGCAGTCTATGAGATGGATTCTTAATTTTGGCGCGAGGTTGAGGGCGATGCGCGTAACTCCCCCTCCATGTTGAGGGTGAATCTGTACTTCCTCACTCTCGACCTCTCTCCTTTCCTCCTTGGGTCCTTCATCTTCTCGCGGGTTGGCGAGGTCCTCTTGTAGGACTTCGCGGAGATCCAAGTCCTACTTTATCGGCGTCACGGGTTCTTCCACCGGTTCTGCCATCGGTGCTCCTTCAGGTGCTTTGTTGGTTTCCAACAGACGGCGCCAAATTTGTTCCGGAAGGGGTCGACGACGATGGCCAGTTATCGAGGTTTTGCCCACGTGGAAGCTGGCAGGAGGGTAGGAACTCTGCTCCCAGCGAGATCAACATGAGCGTTAGGGGAACACACCGGAGGTTGTCCGGCGAAGCTGGCAGGAGGGTAGGAACTCTGCTCCCAGCGAGATCAACCCGCGAGAAGATGAAGGACCCAAGGAGGAAAGGAGAGAGGTCGAGAGTGAGGAAGTACAGATTCACCCTCAACATGGAGGGGGAGTTACGCGCATCGCCCTCAACCTCGCGCCAAAATTAAGAATCCATCTCATAGACTGCCTGCGGAGCCACAAAGACGTTTTCGCTTGGGCCACCGAAGAAATCAAAGGGGTTCCACCGGCGTTGGTCATGCACCACCAGCATGTTACACCGGGAGCCCGTCCTGTGAAGCATAAACGGAGGAACATTGCCCCTAACCAAGATAAGGCTATTCGCAACGAGGTTCATAAGTTATTAAAAGCAGGACACATCCG
>JAGFNQ010004868.1:388026-416097 GCA_024364735.1 Boesenbergia rotunda | reverse complement strand
TTTTAGTTTGTCATTTCAGTTCTTGCTTTCACCTAGGGTTAGCGATAGTTTTCCAGTAAAATACTGAATTTGAGGAGGCCCTTTTATGAACGAATATTAAGTGTCATTTTTGTTTGTGTCAAATAAATTTTGATGGTTGCAAAGTTCGGTATGGGTCAAAAAAGATCAGCTTCAAGAAAGCTGCTCCCACCAAATCTAAAGAAACAGCAAGTCTCTGGGGGAAGTCAATGAGAAAAAACAGCTGCCAAAACGAAAAATCAAATTGCCTACCCCAGTATTCAAGTTTTGCCAACAGAGGTCCGAAGCAAACGAATGAACTGGAAAAGTAGCCTATCCCATTTCAAAAATTTTATTGATTCTGTTCCACCCACACCAGCACAAGAACAGTTGCTTCGAGACACACCCTTTTCTTGGGTCCTCGACCTTCCTACTAGTTCTTGTGTAAGACCCCAAGTTCAGAACATGTTTGATAATTGGGATGAAGAAAACAGAGCTTTGTAATCCATGGGAAAAATCTGAATTTCACAAAAGGTTGATATATCACTTATTCTAGGGCTACCTGACCATGGAGAGATAGTCCAACTTCATTTAAATGAGGCCTCCACGCCACTGTACAAGGAGTATTTTGAAGATTCCAGTTGTTCTGCCCGACATTTGGAGAAACTGCTAATAAAGTCTACATCCAATGACAAGTTGTACTGTCAGTTGTATATACTCTATTTTTCAGTACAGTGTTATTTTGTGGTACTAGCAGCATACTTGCCATTCCTGCCGTGTCACTTATTGATTGTGTAGATGATTTTGACAATCTACGAACTATAATTGGTGCAATGCCGTGTACAATTTCATGGCTCCTCAGTTGGGAGCCATTGGAAAGGAGGTGACATTGAGGCATAGAAGACATGTAGGTGATTCAACCCAACCGGCCAAGGCTCCCTTGCTCAAGGGATTTCCAAATATTTTGGCTGTAAGTTATAGTTACTTATACCTGCTGATATAATTTGATGATGGATATAATTTACTGATTATAATGATGTTGCAGGTATGGGTTACTGAACATATTAGAATTGCTGCTCCCTCAACATCCTCATAAATTGCCAAGAATACTTCGCTGGACTTGGCCTAAAGCCCACGTTGAGAGTATCAAGAGGATGATAGACCGTGTGGCCACAGATTCAATTATTATTGATTTAATTCCGTTTGATATAGAGCATGATTTGGTACCTGACTACTGTCCTCCAACTCAACCACTTGAGGTACACTCTGAGGAATTACAGCAGGCACCAGAAGGAAGCCAGACACCACAAGGAAGGCAGCATGCCTTACAAACGGAAGACTGCAATATATGTATACAAAAACAAGAACAAATTGAGACCTTACAGCACGATTTAAATATAGCACTTAAAAGTTTGGAGGAAGCCACAAGTGAGACAGCAACAGAAATCAGTGCCAAGGATCAAATTATTGCTCAGAAAGAAACAATCATTGCAGAGAAGGAGTCGCAACTTAAACAAAAGGATGACATCATTGTTGAAAAGGATATAATAATTGGTGACAAAGTTTCGCAGCTTAAAGTACAAGAGGAGCGTAATGAAAAAAAACTAGCTGCAAGAGAGAAGATCATACTTCAGTGTAACCAAAGAATCAAGAAGCTGTATGAACAATTGCAAAGCAAAGGGACAGATGAAGATGAGCCACTTGCCAAAAAATTAAAAAAACTCAGTTCACACAAGACTACCAGCCCAAAGGCAAGGGCAAACAAGTTGTTCAGGATGAGGATGAGGATGAGGATGAAGATGAAGATGATGATGAACATGACGCGGCTCCTGCCCCATCAATCTCAGATACTACAACGCAAACAAATAAATCTGAGACCTCCACACAAACAAACATATCTGAACATCACGCAGCTAAAGCTAAAGAATTTCAAAAGGTCAAAAGCAAAATCTTGAGGAATTCCAGGGCAATTTTTAAGAAGAAGCCTAAAGATTCAGAGATTGCTGAAACATTATTAAAGCTTAGTAAATTAAAGTGAGTTAGTTGCTATTGCATTTGGAAAAATATTGTAAAACAATGATGATTATTGACATTCATTAATAAAATTGAATCTTCAAGAATTTCATTAAGTTGCTTATCTTATTTGCATGTAGGTATGAGTTGAACCCAGTATGGTCCAATGGGACCTTTACATTAGATATACTATCTTTTTTGACAATATTTGATTGGAATGACTACACTACCGGGGATTGCATCAATGCATACTGGACTATTCTTGGAAATGAAGCAAAGCGTGTAACTCACCATACCAGCCCTCCATATTGTGTGGGGTGGGGTTTGATGTAAGTGAATTACCTACTTAATCATTATTATTTTTTTCTATGATTAGTCCACTGACACTTACTTTTTAATAACCATAGGATCTTTTTGAGGCGATTCACGCTCACGCTTTTGAACAAACTATTGCTACTGATACGGATAAGCCGATTAGATATATCATATGTCCTCTAAATAATGCAGACGATCATTGGCATCTAATGGTTATTGACCTCGTGGAAGGTTGTATCCATCATTATAATTCTCTCGGCGCCACAGAAGGGTACACTGCTAAATTTGAAAAAACTGTAAGTTTTCTACTTCATAGATATACCTCAACAAAAAGGTTCATACCAATATAATTGTTACTAATGTCATATCTGTGTAGGTGGCGTTTTTCAAAAATATGACCTGGGATTATTACAAGACATGGCATAAAGGATTGCCTGCTATATCTGGGACAGAGTTTACTAAAATTGTTGTACAAGGACCCACCCAATCCAGATCGTAAGAGGATGTTTATTTTTGTTAAAAATAACAATGCATTTCATAGTTGATCTTATAAGATGACAACAATGTCAATATTGGTTTTTCAGGTCGGATTGTGCCTTTTTCATGATGCGGTATGCAGAAAGTCTAGTTTTCCAAAGATCTACAGATTTTAGCCAAAAGGATATGAAAAATTATCGATTTCAAGTGGGCTATAAAATAATGAGAGACAAGTGTTGGAAGCTAAATCTGTAACTATAGTTTTTGTTCATACTATGCATATGTAATTGTCAGCACAAACATTGTATTTGTAATTATACAATCCATGTACTCCTTATCAAATCAATGAAACTTTGCTTCGAATTATTGGGTTTGTCTCATATATGATCTGTAATCTGTAAATGTTGTCGAATTTTTTCAGTAATATTGAACCTTGTTTTTGCTAGAATCATTTGAAATGAGGACCACATTGGGCCTGATACAAAAGCATTTTAGGAAACCCAGTCAGTGCCTGAAACAAAATGATTCAGTTGTATAATGTAATATTAATGACAAACAATATATGTTTGTAGTTAAAATGTATGTAAACCATTTTGATAAACCAATGGAGCATTGCTTTGGATCCTTGTTATTGTCTAAAACTGTAATCTATAATCTGTCCTCTTGTCGATACTATAAGCAATATTGAACCTTACTTTTCCTCTACCCTATTTTTAAATCACAGCCCACGCTGGGCCTGAAATGAGATGATTTCAGGCCCACGCTGGGCCTGAAATAATATCATTTCAGGCCCAGCGTGGGCCTGAAATAATCTCATTCAGGCCCACGCTGGGCTTGAAATGATATTATTTCAAGCCCAGAGTGGGCCTGAAATCATCTCATTTCAGGCCCACTCTGGGCCTGAAATAATTCCATTTCAGGCCCAAGCTGGGCCTGACACAATAATGTTCAGAATTCAAATAATCTCATTTCAGATTTCAAATAATTCAATATTAGAATGATTAAATATTTTATATAAATATACATGTTGTGAAATTATTTTTAATATTAAACAAAAAAAAGAGTACCTACATAGACATTGCATACCACAATTTAATTCCATCCACATCATTACCTCATTTTTTCAGAATTTGGCACAGCAGGAGGTTTGTTTCATGGACCTATGATATTTTGAATTCTCAAAGCTCATTACCAGTAGTTAAAGTTTAGATAGCTAGGAGATGGTATTTTTGGTCTCCAAACATAGTCCTAATGATTATCAATTACGTGTTAATACAGTATCAGTTGGCACAGAACAATGATTCAACAAAGCAAACAAACAAACAAAGGGTCTCAAATGACATATATTCACAAACCATAGGACTTCAGGACTTCAAGACCAGAAATTACATTTTGGTGGGTTTCAAAATCCGAAAACTTCACAACTGCTCAATTCTGCTTACATCACTTTACACAAGAAGAAATGTATCATAATATTGAAATACTTCTTCAAGTCACAACATTAACAACAACTAGTTTTTTGACAATACTATAGCTGTAAAATATACAAAATCTTTACATTCAGTTATCCTCCATACAAAATATACACTTCACTCAGAATATTGGGTCACTACATATACCAATTAACTCAAGACCTTGGGGCTGGCGGCATTCTACATGTCCTTTTATTATGACCAAGTTGTTTGCACCGGCTGCATTTTAGTTTGACCTTGCCATTGTGTCTGGACTCTATCCGTGCCTTCTTTCGTCTACCAGGCTGCACAAGGCTACGGGGACATAGAACTGTAATGTCGTTTACTCCAGTAGGCCAAAACTGCTTGCTTCTACAAGGGAAAATACGATCCATGTAAACCCACTTCCAAGTTTCAGAATAAAAAAAATGCTCACAATAAGGAAGTGTATCCATGTTCCTGTAAATGATTACGGCAATAGCATGTGAGCAAGGAAGTCCTGAATTTTGAAACTCCCCACATTGACAAACCTTTTTTTCCAAATCAACAATGTATGAAGTGCCCCATGTTTCTACTTCCATTTCTGATTGAGAGTAAGGGTGAACCTTATAAGCTCTTGCTTTCTCTCTCCTTGAATCCATTTCTTTTGTAGCATTAGGTGTCAAAGCAAGCTGCCATTTGGAGACTTGCTCTCTACGGTTATAGAACCATTGAGCAACTTTTCTTCTTGTATTATCAATTAATCTGTTTATGGGAAGCTCACGTGTAGACTTGAACAAAGCATTTAAGCTCTCCACACAATTCGTGGTAAGCATTCTGTACCTTCTCCCTGTAAAGTGTGCATTTGCCCACCTTTTAGGGTCAATGTTGTGAAGCCACTTATGGGCAACTGGATGTTTTTCAAGCATTGTCTGCATTATCATATCATATTGGAGTGTTGTGTTGGCTCGTGCTGCTGCCCAAAACAAACCTACAGCAGCTCTACTCCCAGTATCAGTTACCAAATTACAACACATGTGGTGGCAACAAAAGGCATGATGCGCGTTTGGGTAGACTTTTCTAACTGCTGATATAATGCCCCGATGTCTATCTGATACTATGGTGATTGAGTGATCATCGACACCAAAGAACCTCTTTGTATGCTCCAAAAACCACTCCCATGCAGACCCACATTCAACTTCAGCTATTGCGAAGACAACTGGAAGAACATTGTCATTACCATCAATCGTCGTTGCAATCAACATTACTCCCGGAAACTTTCCTCTTAGGTGTGTGGCATCAATTCCGATAAGTCTACGCAAATAAGACCTGAAAACCCTTCGGCAAGCACCAAAACCCCAAAAACACCGCTGGAACTGATTGTCACCATTCCTGCATAGTGCCACATACGTTTCAGGATCTCTAGCTCTTAACTCACGCAGATATTGTGGAAGATCTCTATAAGCCTCATCATAATCTCCAACAACCTTTTTCAATGCTTTCTCCCTAGCTATGTATGCTTTTCTGTATGATATGGTCACTCCAAATCTAGCTTTAATATCTGATATAATCATACTTGGTTTGTATTGTTCATTATGAAGAAATTGCTCTTCAACAAAAGAAGCAACAAATGATGAAGAGCATGCATGATGATCAGCACTTTCCCTAACAGTTCCGCATTGGTGCTCCTTTATATATTTTGTAACAGTGAACTCTACTTCCCCCCTTGCTACTACTCTCCATGTACATGGTTGGTTGAAGCACACTGCTTTAACTCTATTTTTTCGGGTGTCAACTGGGTTATATCTCATATGCTTAATCATGGCATGTTTGACAAGTGCATTCTTGAATTCTTCTCTAGATGGGAATATCTGCCCAACAAAAAATTCATGCCCATCTCTTGCCTCTAACTCTCCAATTGGCCCAGCAAGCAATCGAGAATTTAAAATATAAGGATCTTCAGCTAATGGAAACTCCTCCTCTAAGTCACTGTACTCATCTGGGGGGAAATCATATTCCTCAATCTGCATATCATCGGCTTGGAATTCTAGTACACTTGTAATGGGTTCTAATCACTACTAGAATTTTTGCATTCAACAACACATAATCGACAACGGTTTTTTGATAAAGTGTTGTCTTATGTCAATTTAACAACAGTTTTAGTATTAACCGTTGTTGTTGTTGGTCTTTATACGTAAAAAATCAACAGTAATAACAAAATGTTGTCGTATGTATACTCAACGACAACAGTTATAAAATAACTGTTGTCTATAGGCGGGATTTACAACAACTGATGTGATAAACTATTGTCTATTATGACAATAGACAACAGTTATATTAAACGGTTGTTGTTGTATTGTTGTGATGTTCAATCAATAAACAAAATCAACAGTGGATATCCAACTGCAAAAAAACAACCATTTCCGCTTCTCTCACACAAACCCCTCGCAGCCACGAGTCGACGCCTCTCCCCCTTCTTCATCGCCCGAGTCCAAGGAAGCCCCGAGAGCGGCGCTTCCTTTCACCCTCGCGAGGTGAGCCCCGACTCCTCTCGCTCTCTTCTTCTTCATCGCGCAAGCAAGGAGGCGACGCCTCCTCACTTACCTTTTCTTCTTCCTCGATCGCGTGCCCTAGCTACTGACGCCCAGGCAAGTAGTACCCTGCGTCAACACCACATCTTCATCGCTAGCTACGACAGGCGAATTGCTCCTTCCCGACTGAGTGCCACTGCCAGCAGCCCTCCTAGTGAGTTGAGATCGCTATTGATTGTTTTTGGTACCGTGAGTTGGAGTGAACCTAGTCCTCTTCCTAGGGATTTCTGGAAATTAGGGCTCTTGCATGTGGCTGGGTTTCTTCTGATTGAAACAGAAAGGGGCAGAGGAAAGCTTGGTGTGTGGGTTTTCAGGTAAGGCTTGGTTGTGATCTTCATTCTTGGATGTTTCCCTTTGGATTCCCAAACTTGTACGTGAGCTCTATTAGATTCCCAAATTTCCCTGCTTCGTTAGAATAAAAATTATATGCACTGGCTTTGGTTGAATAGAAAAACTAAATAAAAACGGTGGAATCATCATGATTGAGGTTCTGTATTCTGGCTTCATGTGTTTTAGATGAACCAGCATAAATATAAACGTGAAGGTTATGAAAGGATGAGAAATCTTAAAACAGTCCATTAACCATATTAGATTTTCTAGATTCGGCAGCATGAAGCTAAGAATGTTTTGCCTTACTCCTATTATCGTACATCCGTTAATTCTTCTTTTTCAGTTGAAGCTAAGAATGTTTTACCTTACTCCTATTATCTGTACATACATTAATCCCTCTCTTTCAGTTGAAGCTAAGAATATTTTACTTTAGTCATATAATCTGTGTACATTTATGAAGTAGTAGATAAGGCTTGGTTGTTGTTGTTGTTAGATGCTCAGCACCTCCATTCTGTTGTTCTGAATACTAATACTGTATTAAGTTGCAATCTGTAATATCAACTCTTCTTTCTTGGTTCTGAAATTTATGCTGTGAAGTCGCAGATGCTCTGCACCTACATTCTATAGTTCTAATGTAGTGTTAAGTTTCAATCTGTAATATCCTCTTTTTTCTTTTTCAAAAATTTACAAATTCTCCAATGCATACTCTTTCCTTTACAGTGTCTGTAGTTGGCAGTGATGTTTATACTTGTGCAAATGAAATCACAAAGTAAAAAAATGCTTGACATTATGATATTGTTTGATAATTATTTTGCCTAGAACCTTTCTGAAGAAGCATAAGTTTTTTTTACATGTAAATTTAGTAGTTCTGTTTTTTGTCATTGCTTTTAAAATTGGTTGATCCAGTCCCACATTGCCCCAGTTGTATTGTTTCATCCTTTGTCTAGAGTTCAGCCACCTGAAGAACCCCCATTGAGTTTTGCTAGGAAACATAAAATATGTCCTGAATAACTACGAATATGGACGTGATTAGAGGAATTGCAGGAATGATATTTAAATCAACTGATTTCATAAGAAATTAAATGAGATTTTGCTCAAGTTGATGGTTCCAACTTAGGAATTCTGCTAATACGTAACAGATGCTAAGAGGGATGTGTAGCAGTGAGCAGTAAGGAAGGTGAAAAGAGCTAAAAAAACACAATTAAATAAATAAGTGAGAAGGAAGGGAATGCACAATAAACACAATCTTGGGATTGAGCAATGTTAATCAATAAAGGAGCCATAGGATGCATTTTTTGAGGCATATGTTTAAAACACGCGGTGGCAGATAGCTCATCCATGTTCTTATTTACTTTATTAATGATCAATAGGCATTGAGTTTATAGTGGATCAGTTATTTCATGTAACTTTTTCACATTTTTTGTAATTTTTATATTAAATGATTATTTTACTGATTTCAATCCTGCTAGCAAAGACAAGTCTTTGGCCAAGTCCATCTCAATTCTTTATTTTTTTTAACAAGATCTTCCTATAGAGAGATGTTTCTATTTAACCAAATATAATCATTGTTAATCTAAGGATCAGTTCAAAGCATTTCTAGTTTTTTGTTCACTTCTATCATACATGCTGCTTGTCCTTATTTGCTGATCACAATGGCGATTGTTTTTTTTCTTTCTAGCTCATGATGCTTGTATATTTATCTTGACAAGTATTGCTCGTCTAGGTATATGTTTGAAAACATATGAAACTCTACTTACTCAGCCAATGCCTGATTGAGAAACTATAGTTTAGTAGATTTGCATATCTAATTTTCTTGAAGGAAAAACAATTCTTCTCCTGTCTCATAATCATTTATTTTTGCACCAATATGGTAAATTTAGAAGCCTATCAAAATCTAATGGAGGATATGTCATTGGATGATGCAGGTTGGAGAAAATGAGCCATTTGTTTCTGAACTTTTATCTAGTTTATCCATTATTGTTGCAGATCTTCAGCCTCATCAGGTTCACTCATTCTATGAATCTGTAAGCAATTTATCCTTCCCTCATAACTTCTTTCGTATGACTCATACAATCTGCTTGCAATTGTCAGTTCGCGAAATCTACCTTGCGTTTCTTGGTATTTTCCCGTATTCTTAAATGGTGGGCTGCTATTGATTTTCTTCTATTGGCATGGACTTATGTGGCTCAATAATTCATGTTAATTTTTTTTCTTAAAAAAATAGTTTCTGAAGTAAAAAAATAATACTCAGCTATGCTTCATAGATTGTTATGTTCCTGCGACTGTGATTCTTTTGCCTTACAGATCTTGAAGGAAAACAAAGAAAAAAAGGATGCTGAGTTTAATGAAAGATTTAAGCACAGTGAGTGTTCTATTCATTAACTATAGCATGCGAATAGATTTCAGAAATAAGTTGGTCGATATTGAGTGTTTTCCTTCCTTAAACGATGTTTCGAAAGGCCTCACTTTTTTCATGTGCAATGCATTTGTGTTCTTTGTATGTATAGGACCACTAAAAGCCCTTGACGAGGATGAGACAGAGTTTTTAGATAATTTGGCCACGGTGAGCATGACCAAAATGTTCCCTTCTATGTATGGTGGTGTGTTTCTCTTTTACAGAATGGAACTCTTACTAACAATATTTTATTATGAAATTTATCCCCTTTCACATTGAGTTAATATGATTCCTTTGTTACTTCATCGATCATTACATGTCCTCTCTCTCATGTTTTGTATCCTAATATCTAAATGTTAGTTGATTATTATGGATCAAATAGTTAATAGCTTTAGTTGCTTAATTTCTCAGAATGTAGAAGCTATTGAAAGTTTGCTTTCCTGATTTTATGCAACAGGACAAATCAGTTCCACTCTATATTTATTTATGATGCTATCCTTCTCTTCTTTAAGGTTGCCACTAATCTCTTTTTCACACTTCAGACCAGTAGAGAATACAAAAAGCAAATCGCACTTGAAGAAGCTGAAGAGCTTCGCAGTTTTCATGTAAATATTACCTCTACCAATGGTCTTTTTTCTTCCTTTCTCATAATTGCTGCATATGAGGATTTTTATTTAATACTCAAATACTAACACATGGTGATATAAGTAATATTCATGTTTTTCTATTTTTCTACCAATGCATTTGCATGTTTATAGTCTAGTTCAACCATGGATGAGAGGAAGTCATACGTAACTGAAACCAGTCTTGAGGTTGTAAAGAATTGAGAGCTTTAGTAGTCCTAACAATAAGTATTTTGCAATCAATAAGACGATATTATGATTGTGACTTTTTTAAGACAATCGGTGGTTTCTTCCAAATTGAAAAGCAACCATTAAACAATCGGTGGTTTCATCCTTATAATTGCAAGTGCTGATACATGCATATCTTTTTTGTTTGTTTGTTTGTTTGTTAGTTTGTTATTTTTGTTGTTTGTTGATACATATCTTCATGGATCATTGTTTATTGGACATATGCATTTAATAGAATAACTAATTAGAGTGTTTGTTCTCTTTTTTCCAGCTGTAGGGACTTGTTCGTGATCATGTTCGAAGACTATTAATCTGACCTTCCAAGCTATAATTTTTGTGATTTGAACTTCATTGTAAGTTTACTTGGGTCAGAATTATATATAATTTGAACTCTTGTAATTTGGGTCAGAAGATACTTTAGTGGTTTCGTCTGTAGAAAGGTTTTTGGACAGAAGATACTTTTGTGGTTTCGTCTATAGAAAGGTTGTGGTGGATCTTTATTGTAAATATGTTGATGATGTTTGATATATATAGTTTTTGTTTCGAGGTTAAATTATTGCCTTTTAATTGAAAATATAATGGTGAATTCGGTATAAACGACAACAGTGAATATAATAAAAGACCACACAGTCATAAACTGTTGTCGAATATAATAAAAGACAACGGTGAATTCGGTATACGATAATAGTTAAACACCTTAAAACTCATCTAAACAACAACAGTGAAAACCCTAAATGACAACAGTGATAAACTGTTGTTATTGATATACGACAACGGTTATAAAACTGTTGTCGAATATAATAAAAGACAACAGTGAAAAACTGTTGTGAAAATGTTGTCGAATGTGATATACAACAACAGTGGAAAACTGTTGTCAAACTGTTGTCGTAGACCAAAACGACAACAGTGATTCACTGTTGTCGTAGACCCCCCCTTTAACAACATGGCCTTTAACAACAGTGGTATTTGGCATACGACAACAGTGATTCACTGTTGTTGAATGCATTTTTTCTAGTAGTGAATTCATTTGCATTCCGGATTTCAATTCCTTCCTCCCCACTCCAAGTTGCCTCAAAGAATTCAACAACTCTTGAAGAAGAATTCAAACCCTCACCTTCTATATTAGTTGCTTCTTCATTTAGATCAATTGCCAAATTCCTTGTAATTTCTGATCCATTCCCCGTGACAGCATTATCATCAAGAGTATTCCATATTTCGGAGATAATTTCGTCAACATCATTATCATCCCTGAAAAATAAATTAAAATTACATTTAGCAAACTTTGAAAAACATAATCAAGGACCTAGGAAGGCCCAAACCTCTAACCTTGCTGAAAAACCCGAAAATTTTCCCACTTGAGGCTCATCCTCGGCCTGAAATGGAGGTATTCATGCCCAAACTGGGCCTGAATTGAAGTGATTTCAGGCCCACCCTAGCCCTGCCAATTTTTTATTTCAGGCCCTCCATTGGGCCTGAAATGATTTATTTCAGGCCCAAGGTGGGCCTGAAATGATTTATTTCAGGCCCAAGGTGGGCCTGAAATAAAATGATTTCAGGCCCACCGTGGGCCTGAAATCATTTTATTTCAGGCCCACCCCCTTGTGCCTCCCAGGGCTTGAAATCACAGGGCCTGATATATTGATTCAGGCTCTCAAATCCAATGATTTCAGCACCTGTAAGGACCTGAAATCTTTTCATTTCAGGCCCTGGGAGGACCTGAATTTCTTTTTTTCAGGCCCTAGGTGGACCTGAATTCATTTTTTTCAGCCCCTGCCAATGCCTGAAAACAACATATTTGATTCACTCCTAGGGCCTGAAATCTAATGATATCATGCACTCCTAGGGATTTAACTCCTTTAATTTCTGGTCCTTCTAGGGCCTGATATGGTAATATATCATCCCTAGGTCGAATTCAAGCATTTTTTTATCTTCATTTTAACAAATTTCACAGAGCCTTATTATGTAATCATATCACCCTTAGACTCCTCCAAACATACAAATTATAGTAAGAGTTGATAAGTATAAAACCAGGTCTGATACAATATCAAAGATGACAATCATACGTACATTACTATTTGTATTTGTTACCAATCTGTTGCTTGCTTTTTCTCCTTCAACACCTATCTTCCTCAGCTGCCTTGATCAATTGAGTTGTGCAAAGTCGAAATATATACGTACCCTCGTGATGATTCGACTTTTGCAAGTTAGTATTATATATATAGGCTGAGAATATTTCCACTACCTAGCCATCCGAACCACATATTCTTATTTTACTGCAAAAGTGGTTCGGATGTCTCGAAAATGGTAATGAAAAAGGTGTATTGTGGCGCCAAGGGTAGAATAGGAAGTTCACTTAAAGGGCTGCGCCCTTTGGTAAAATAGAAACCATGGGACGCCCTTTGGTAATTTCGTATTGTTACGTACGCCCTTTGGTAAATTGCCGAAAAAAGATTGTTAGATACAAGTGAATAAAAAAAAAGGAGATAGAAAGTAAAGAGATTATATTGTGAATGAATTTTTAGTCTGAGAGTTTCAAGATATATTGATTAATTAGTTTAAATAAATTCATAAATATATTAGTTGTAAATAAATATCTGGGGAGAGACTCTTTCTTACATGTGGAAACGCAAAGGGTACAAATCCAGGGCCCGAATTTGAACTGAACCAAATTGAATTGTGTGCGTGCACGACCTGCGCACGTCGAATACAAGACCGGTTGGGACAATATTTATCCAAGCGAATAAACCAACGTTTATAGCAATCGGGTACTTTCTTAGTTCGTCACGAGCAATCAGTGTTTGGTTATATACGTTGTCCCACTGTTGTATCTTGGGAAACAGATGTCCGTCATAATCTTGAAGCACAGTCGGAGGAGAACAAATCTATTTTAAGGAAACTGTCCATGTCTTAGCAAACTCTTCTTTCCGGCTCAGGAAGTCCGGTTCGGGCGTATCGGGTCAGGAGAAAAAGGCCCGAGACAACCTCGAAAGTGGTGTGCCCGAGACCACCTCAAGAAGAAAAGTGCCCAAGATCACCTTGGGAGAAAAAGGTTCGAGATCACCTAGGGAGAAACAGAGACTGAGACCACCTCGGAAGTCTAGATACTGCATTTTGGTTAACATTCTTTCAATTTCTTCTTAGTTGCTTGGTTCTTCCTATCAGTGATCTCATTTTCTACTTGTGTGTTTTTTTAATGATGTTAAATAGCCAGAATCTTACCGGCTAGAAAAGGTAAAAAAAATTAAAAATTTTAATTTAATATTCTTTTCTAATTTTAACATTTCTTATCTATTTTCCTATTAAATTATATCCTTTTTTATTTATTTTCATATTAAATTGTATTCTTTCCTATTTATTTTTATATTAAATTATTTTTTAAACTTATAAAATATATAAATTTTATAATAATTTTTAATATGATTTTTTAAAAGTATTTTATCCAAATTATATTCTTTCTTATTTATTATATACTAAATTATAATTTTTTCCATATTTTTTTTTATTAAATTATATTATATTTATTTATAAAAATATATTTTGGATGTCCAGATTTTGACCACCCAGCTTTACTGTTTTCTTTTGAAAAATTAATACCATTTCTATATGGATAGAAGTGGTTCTTTCTAATCATTAGTCGCTTTGTTTAGTTTCTAATTTAATCCATCAATGACATTAATTCCTATATCTTATATATATACTAAGCGGTGTTAGTATCTTTTCATGAAATTTACGTTTAAGTTCAGTCCCAATTTGTTTCAGTTTAATTATGTGACGGTTTTTCATCGCTGTCATAGGAAAGCCGATCCTATCAATTCTATATAAGCTTCCCTACCGCAATTTTAATTAGTTCCAAGCGAATATATATAATGTAGAATATGATTGCATGAAACCATAATGTTTACTCGATCCCTCCATCTTAAAATTATTAATTAATTCTTCCAGGTCCCAGTTCAAATTCTTATGCAACATGTGTGAAATTCATGTGTGAAATTCTTATCCAACATGTATAACATCATTTTAATTGCATAGGCACAAAGTCGTGCTGACAGCCACATTACTATCCCAGGCCGGCCTGTCCCGTCCAGGTCCAAGAAGTTAATCGTAAACACCAACCACCGGGGAAGTTAATGCAGGCAGCTGAGACATGCGTGAATTTCCTTCGGTTGGATCTTGGCAGGGTGGGTTAATCGCAGCCGCATGCTTGGTGCCACTGGGATTTGGATCGAGTGGCGGTGGATCCAACGGGTGCAAACGTAGGCGAGCCGGCCGCATGCCATCATCATGATCGCTTACCAACACAAAGTGCGAACATGCGGCGTGGAGTACAAGCGTGTTGCCTTTTTTCCCTTCTTACCTCACCCGTCAAATCTTTACCATCTCAACCACTCTCTCTGTTGCATTATATGCTGCTGTCTCTCTCGACTCATCAGCTCCCCCACAGCCAACACCAACACTGGCAACGTCTCACGCCTCCCCCTGATGTACCTCTCCCTGTTACGTGTTTCGTACACCATCAGTCTCGCAGTCTCATCCATTCCCGAGGCGGCCTAGCTCCCACTCTCAGTCTCTCTCTCCCTCACGGGGCGGGCAAAGTGATCAGAAGCACACCATTAAATTATTAATTAATATTTCTGTTTAATAAACTGATTGCCGCATTTAATTAATTTATTGCGCGTTAGAGCCGGGCAGGCGCTGCTGAGCTGCAGCAGCAGAAGGTACACGCACCCCACCGCATCGACAGAGACGACGCCGATGGAGACGACGTTATTGTCCGGGGCTCGTTGCGGCGGTGGTGATGATGGTGGAGGAGGTGGTGTTGTTGGTGGTGGTGAGGGGTATTAAATTAATTAATGAAAGTGGATGGCTTTTATTTGTTTAGCTTGCAAGGTGTGAGATTCTTCGGCGCGACCGCCCGCGCGAGCGCGCACGCACGCAACATGTGGCGTTGCTGTTCCCCGCCCCACGACACGGCACCGCTGCGCTCCACGTGGGGCGGCAGAGCCGGCTGCAGCGCCCCCATCCCTACTCCTCCATCCACCGGTCGACACGCATCCCCGTCCCTCTCCCACTGCCTTTATTCCCTCCGCCTTTCTCCTCGGCGCAGCTGCCTGCGCATTGCATGCCTCTGCCTCCGATAACAAGAATTAGAGCGAGAAAAAGGCTGGTGTTTTGAAGTGAATATTAATAATTGATAATACTAGTAGTAAGCTATGACGGCAGGCGCCGCTCCACAGTCCGTACGGCAGGTGGGGGAGGGGCTGCAGAGATGTGTAGGGCTGACGTCAATCTGCGGTGGAGGATGTGGTAATGCAGTGGGCATTGGAGAGAGCGGTCACATGACCTGCCCCCCTGCGACACGTCAAATCGGGCGGCGGCTCTCCTCCTCCTCTCTCCTCCTTTCCTTCCTGTTGTTTTTTTACTTCTCAGCCTCTCATCATATCTTCTTTCGGAGCTCCTCCTCCTCCTTCTTCGCAGTGAAATATGGCGTCTAGAGGTGAGGGGCATCATTACCGCGGGGTGAGGAAGCGACCGTGGGGGAGGTACGCGGCTGAGATACGAGACCCATGGAAGAAAACGCGAGTGTGGCTCGGCACCTTCGACACCCCCGAGGAGGCTGCGCTTGCCTACGACCGTGCCGCCCGGTCACTCCGTGGCGCCAAGGCCAAGACTAACTTCCCCTATCACCCCAACCCGCCGCCGCCGCCGCCCCCGCCGCATCTCGATCTCAACCTCCCCTGTCACCTCTGGCTTCTCCCGCCGCCGCAGGCTAATCCAACGCCTCCACCGTCAACTGCGCTCGTTCTCGGCCGCTTCCCCCATGTTGACGGCTTGCCACCTCCGGCTACGCAGGCATCGCCTGCGCCTTCAGCGATGTCTCTGTTTCGGGATTTAGGGAGCGATTTGCCTTTCGATCTCAACGAGCCGCCGCCGACGTCGTCGCTGATGATTGGTTAATCAATTAATTAAGCAGTAGTGAATAGTGAACTCGTCTTAACGCTACCACTTGCCGAGTTTTCTTTTCATGTTTTTCCTTTTCTCACCTTTATGTGCCCTTAGCTACTGTAGAGACAGTGGTGAAGCCTGTAATTAAATGGTGTTTAATTAACGTCCTCCTTCGCCCGAGTTGAATGCCTAATTCTTCTCCTGCAGCGTCTTCATGCCGCATGGATGACGATGATGAACAGGGATCAATCGATCAGGACGACACGGGGTCATGCATGGCAGAAAGCTCGCCGCTTTTGCAATATTTTTAATTGGGTATATAATCAGCTGCCGTTGTTTGCGTATATATAATTTTAACGCGTAGCAATTTGTTGTAATGCCATGGGTCCGTGCGCTGTGACCTTTCTTTATTAAGAAAAAAAGAAAGAAAAATAAAAGAAAAGGAAAAGGCAGCGAAGCGGCGGACGGTAGTTCTGTGCGGCGGCCGCATGGTGGTGCACTTTAATGCGCTGCTGTTCCCTCCCTCGATAAGCCGTCTCGTCTCTGCTTCTTCTCTATCTTCTTTAACTTTGCGACAGAATATGGAGCCTCCAGTTCACGTGAAGCAAAGCAAAAGCCGAAATAATTAAATAAAGAGGGGGAAAGGGAAAAGACTACCCGAGGAAGAAGGGTGAAAGTAAAAAAGTAGTATTGCTTTTTCTGTACCCATTGATCAAGGCTGGCGTTCCTTCCAATGCAAAGCTTAATATTAAGCCAATTAGATAACCTCCTGTGAGAATCATACGTTACTTAGCTATCATTCAACAAATTTTAGGTGACTAATATTTGTGCATCATAGTTAGGAGTGATAAGAATTCGGCCATCGTGATGAAGTGCTAAAATAATAACGGTATACTAGGCAACAGGCGATCTCTAATTTCATTTATTACTTCGCTAAAAAAATTGTCATACATTTATAAATGTGTTGGAGAAAATGTACTTTTTTTCTTTTGGAGAGTTTATAATAAATTAAAATTATAAAAAAATAATTTTAACTTAACTGTTGAATGACCCGAGCTATATTTTATGTAGACTGTAGTCTTCCGAGTTAAATTCCCCAGCAAAGTCTTCCGACTAGGATCTCCCAAGCTTCCGAGCTGAATTCTTGAGCGGAGTCACCCGACTAGGATCTCCCGAGCAGTATCTCCCTAGCTGGAATTCCCGAGCGGAGTCACCCGAGCTCCCGACAATAGTCGGACATGTCCCGACCAAGAAGTTGCTAAGACCTGCGCAGCACAGTTTCCTTAAAACAGATTTGTCCTCTTCCGATGGTGCTCACGGGCACAACGGAGCACTCGTTGCTCGTGGCGAATTGAGAAAGTACCCGAACGCTATCTAGAGAGGTCAGAAAGGAGGAGGAAGATAATTTCCTCTTTGTATATCTTTTGCTCTTTATATAGGCTCAGACCCCGTAGTAATTTCTTCTCTGTATATCTTTTACTGTCAATTAACCGGCCAAATCCAAACGTTTGATGGTTACAGTTTGCATTAATCAATAGTTAATGCTTCATTTACATTTGAGAAAACAATTTGGCAAAATATTGGTTCAGTACAAATCTGAGCCCTGGATTTGCAGCCTCTGCACACACGCGTGAGAGAAAGTCTCTCCCCTAGTATTTGTTCACAACTATCATGCTTGTGAAATAATATAAACCAACAATTATACCTTGAGACTCCCAATGTGGGACTAAAATCTCATTTACAATGAAACCTTTTTATTCTCCACCTCTCTTTCCATACACTAAAAACTCTCAATATAGGACTAAAATCCCACTCACCAAGAAACTTTTTTTCCTTCACATTTTCCTTTTCATTCCCACCGTATCTAACAAAATGTAACCCAAAAAAAGTACTCACAAGATCTTAATTTTTCTTTTACAAATTATCAATGATAGAAAAAAAAACCATCATGCTAAGAGGAAATTATGCGATTTTTAATATATAAGATATATATATGTATACCGATCTGTTACATCAGATATATAAAAATATTATTTATAAGACCTTGAAAGATGAAATATAAAATATACTCCTTGAACATTATATTAATTAAATTGACCAAGTTTGAACTTCTCCTCTAACAATGCTTGTATAAAATTACCTCTTTTCTTTTGGTTATGGATGTGGAGTACCGTAAGATTCTTCGCAGAGACAAATGATCTACCATCATGTTGACAAGGTGGTCAAAGCCTAATTTGGTCAATACGGCTATGATCATATGATCCCGGGCCAGCTTGAGTGTAACCTAGCCCGGCAGCCTGACGCTCAGTCAGAAAGAAGATGCCTAGTGATCTGTGCGATCCAGCTAATAGGAGGCCCGAGGGCTTAGACCCCCCGGGCTTCCGGCTTCTGTGTCAAGGCCCACATCGTTTTGTAGTACTCTGATCCTGAGTCAGATGGTCTAAAACTCAACCAGGCTCAGCTCCCCGCTGGCATGTGGTGTCCCACACTCCGGGGATAAGCCCGAGCCGAAGGGGACATTACTTAGTGCCCCAGTCGGCACTCTTATAGGCCCTCAGTCGATCTCGTTACCTAGTGCCCCAGTCGGCCCCCCATAGTACCTCAGCCGGCCTCGTTACACCGTACCCCAGTCGGCACAACCACTCCCTGACACCGGATTACCAAAAGCTGTACGGGGTTGACGCGGGACCCTGGTCATCCTGGTCCTCAGCGGCGGATATCCCGCCGAGGTATTTATGCGCCTGCCACATCTTGTCCCCCGTACCTCGACCACATGCCCTGGTGTCAGGCCGAGGGCCGCCCAACGGCGCCAACCCTTAAGTTAACAGTGTCCTTTTCCTTAATACCGCATGTATCACTTTATCCTGCCACCCCTGGACATATATTACCCTGTCCTCGCTACACGACTGCAGGGGGCAGGCGGGGCAGAACCTGTCACCTTCCCCGGCTACTTATACCTCTCATTCCACATTTCTCAGGTACGCGCGATAGTGCAATTCCCATACTATTCTATTGCTTTCCATCGCCATTGTCGTGTACTGACTTGACCGTCAGAGTGCCTGGCCGGGGACTTTAACCGGCGGGTTCTAACGATCTTTGCCTCGTAGGTTGGAAGCGATCCCGCTCGTCATGCCACCTCAGCAACCTCGCCTTTCTCGGAGACCCACTCAGCTGTAAGGGCGTCCGACTCACTTTGCGACAGGGCACTCAGAGCAGCGATGGACAGCAGACAGTTTCGAATGCGGGAAGAAGAACGAGCAAGCGAGGGGTCTCACTTATGGAAGTAGGCGAGGAGTGTCGGTCGTCCGATGAGCGATCGGGAGAAACGGGTGACCCAGCTGAAGCCGTCTGATCAGACTTGGGTAATAATTCGAGGGGACGGAATACGGGTGCGTTAGAATGATTGCAACAGATGACGGCCTGTCATTCTAAGGGACGCGCCAGGCTCGGACCAGATTTGAGGTCCAGTAGTCAGACTGCGTGCCTCCTTCGACTAGACTTGAGGGAGATGCTTATAATCCCGAGCCAGCTTGTGTGTAACCTGGCCCGGCAGCCTGTCGCTCAGTCAGAAGGAAAATGGCTAGTGATCTGTGTGATCCAGCTAATAGGAGGCCCGAGGGCTTAGACCCCCCGGACTTCCGGCTTCTGTGTCAAGGCCCACATCATTCTGTAGTACTCCGATCTTGAGTCAGATGGTCTAAAACTCAACCAGGCTCAGCTCTCCGCTGGCATGTGGTGACCCACACTCCGGGGATGAGCCCGAGTCGAAGGGGACGTTACTTAGTGCCCTAGTCGGCACCCTTATAGGCCCTCATTCGGCCTCGTTACCTAGTGCCCAGTCGGCACCCCCATAGGCCCTCAGCCGGCCTCGTTACACCGTGCCCCAGTCGGCTCAACCACTCACTGACACCGGATTATCAGAAGTTGTACGGGGTCCATGCGGGACCCTGGTCATCCTGGTCCTCAGCGGCAGATATCCCGTCGAGGTATTGATGCGCCTGCCACATCTTGTCCCCCGTACCTCGACCACATGCCCTGGTGTCAGGCCGAGCGGCGCCCAACGGCGCCAACCCTTAACTTCACAGTGCCCTTTTCCTTAATTCCGCATGTATCACTTTATCCTGCCACCCCTGGACATACATTACCCTGTCCCCGCTACGCGACAGCAGGGGGCAGGTGGGGCAGAACCTGTCAGCTTCCCCGACTACTTATACCTCTCACTCCGCATTTCCCAGGTACGCGCGATAGTGTAATTCCCATACTGTTCTATTGCTTTCCATCGCCACCATGTCATGTACTGACTTGACCGTCAGAGTGCCTGGCCGGGGACTTTTCCCAGCGGGTTTTAACGGTCTTTGCCTCGTAGGTTGGAAGCGATCCCGCTCGTCACGCCACCTCAGCGACCTCGCCCTTCTCGGAGACCCACTCAGCTGTAAGGGCGTCCGACTCACTTCGCGACAGGATCATCATACACAGTTGATTGAATCTCATAAACACTCAAAGATCCAAGCTCACTACACCGAAGTTCCTTCAAAACTAATGGATCTGCTGTCGATTAGACACTCGTGATCTCAATGTCTTGGTGTCACCTTCTTTAGTGGATCCCAATCCTATTAGTAGATCTATTTCAACTACTCTCTAATGGTCATATTTCCTCTAAATAAAAAGCCCACTCTGCCAACTCAGAGACACTATGTCGATCGATTTTTTTTATTACCAGAGACAACACTCTCAATCAGCTCAGAAGTGTTCTTCTAGTTGGTCACCCCCCCTCCCCGGCAGACGTCATGTTTCCCCAATTTTCTCAAGGACCGACTCATTTTATTACACTTTGACAGGATTTCTTCAACTCTAGAGGTACAATTCCCTTCCAATCCTTATAGATGAAAAAGTACGCCATTTAACCCCTTGTTTCAAACCTAATGTCTGGTTTTTACATCTAGCCATTGGGCCCCCATTAAGATTTCTTTGGCAAAGATAGGTTTTAAAAGCCCAATAGACTCTGAGGCTTACAGGCCTAACTGCATCAAACGCTTCATGTGGAGATGTTAGTTGTAGGGGTGATAGTATCATTATACACATAGAAGATGGGGGTGATAGGATTGCTCAATACAACGAAAATATAGTGATTTGATATTTTCTTGATCATGTTAAAATACGTGATTAATGAAAAAGATTACGAGGGGAGAAGTTAGAGAGATATTATAAAACGGACCCATCCCTAGGAGCACATGTACGCTTTTACTACACACGTAACTCGTATTCATTTTCTCCACTGTCCATCTTCCACCTTCCTTTTACTTATGATCCGGTCGGGTAGGTTTTTTGGTCTGATGGAGAACCCGGTCGGGTCAAGGTTCGGTCAAGTATAGATAGTCGGACGCATCAGGTGTTAACCTAACCTGAGGGGTTAGAGTTCGACATCTCTCGGGCTGGGATCGGTTGGCAGTACCTGATCGGACATTCCCGGTCGGGACTGTTCAGTCGGGCGGAGGTGAAAGCATGCGTCAAGTTCCCTTGAAAAAGGAAAATACCAAATGTATTCGGGTCTTCTTGGTCGGGCCTCCGGTCGGGCCCTCCGGTCGGGACCTCCCGGTCGAGAACCCCCCAACCCAAAGTTCCATTGAAAAAGGAAAATACCAAATATATTCGGGCCTTCTTGGTAGGGCCCTCTCGGTCGGGACCTTTTGGTCGAGAACCCACCAACCCGATGACTTAAGCGCTCTGCTCACCCCTCTATAAGAAGCGACTTGCATAGCCCAGCTGTACGGTCGGGCTTGGCCGGTCGGACCTGCCAGGTCATTAGAGCAGACCTATACGTATTGGGGATGACTGGATTTCCTTGGCAATTGGATCCGTTCCCGGGACAGAGGTAGTCCAGGGGACTAGCTCATCTGACCGACCACCTCGTTAGGTTTGTCAGACTTTGGCAAGCTCACAGCTGCCCGGTAAGACAAGCCTGAGTGATCGACTGGATATGTTGCCTAAATTGGTTGACTGTGATCAGACTACCAATAGCTACGAGATCTTCCAAATCTTCACATTATGAGGAAAAGACAGTTGTTATAATCATGACCTGACAGAGTAGCAGACATTAATTAAGAACAGAGGTGACAGTTTGGGCAGATTGTCAAGCGGCTATGACAGACTAATAGAGTGACTTAGGCTGCCAACTGATCAGTTTGTCAGTTGATCAGTTCTTAATGAGACTTGACAGCCCTGTCAAGACAGGGGCTTTCCTCTCCCCTATATGAAGCTCTCTTGGGGCTTCAACAAGGGGGCTTGCTGCCACCAGAATTTGTTACTTCATCTTCTATGCTCCTATTCCTGTCCGAACCCAACCTACTTTGGTCTGGTCAGTCTTGAAGTCCAATCCCGACTCACACGCTATTGCAACCTAGGTCTTCTTGGTCAGACCAAGTCATCTGAGTGAGAACCCTCTTCGCTTGTTGGCAGGATCAACTTCACTCACCTGAATGTCGGAGTGGCTACGTGAGGATACCTCTGGCCTCCTTACAAACGCTCGCTTTCCGCTCATCCTTGCGAGTTTGTAGGTGCTACTACTTAGAGGTCTGCTTCTCGTCAACTCTAAAGTTAATTTATCAGTATTTCAGTTCTCACAGATTTCAAACGATATCATTTACCATTGGTATTCATATTTTTTTTTTCTTAAACTTCAGACATGCTATCCACGTTATGGAGTGATTTTAATTCTACAAGCCAATATTATGATTGTTGATGTATCTATCTTTTACATAGCGAAGCTCTGTGATGTATCTATCCTTTGGAGAATCTTATCCTGTCCTCCATCGACTGTGGAAAGCCTCCAAATTCGGTTATAAAAAAGATCAGATCCATTAGAATTCTAAGTAAATAGAAGACTTTTTTAGCTTTTAGTAAGTTATTGGTGTTCACTTGTGCTTCTAAAATATCTAATTATGTCAGAATTTTTTATATAGCATATTTGACTAAAATAACTTGTGTAATTTTAATTAAAAATACTAGAATATTATATATATTTTTTAAAAAAATTACTAAATAGTCGCGTGGATAATAAAGACGGAGGATAGGAAGAGGAGTAAGAAAGCTTATTGTTGGTGGTAAAGTGTGAGAGGGAGAAGAGTAAACGCAAGAACAAGAAAGTCTACTTGCCTAACGTAGAGTAACTCTGTCCATGTTCAAGTCCCTGATTCTAATGCCCAAACTGTGTAAGGAATCTGACAATTGAAAAGACGGTTTTTTTTGTTTTAAAAATCGAAAAAAATTAATTGCATGATGAAACGTAACACAACCATGATCTGACGGACCCCAATTGAGGTCAGATGGGATCTTCTGCCTCATAGAGTTCTATCCTGTCTGTTTCACATTCGTCGGCGATGATCGATAAGTCGTTCGATCGACGATCAGACACTATTAATAATTTTTTATCGTCTTTCCGAATCAAACGATATCTTAGGATAACGGTGAATCAGTCAGAATCGTCGTATTATAATCTTATCGGATTCGACGATGAATACGACGAGATCACAATTGTGATGATATCCGACGGGTTCATCATATCCTTAGGATATAATTTTATTTAAGGTAACAGCCGGAGGCCGTTGATAATATTCAATTGATGATCAAATAATTCGTCCATCATCATCTATAAGTAAGACAGAGGAATAAGAATCCGGCCTCAATTGAGGTCCGTCGTGCATCATGCCTGTGGGACACCACCAATACTCAAATAGAAGTGGATCGTCGATTTTGCAGCATTATGCGGACGTACTCGTAGACCTTGATGTCCGACTCCGCGCCCCGCACACACGGATAGTGAGACAAGGCCCCAGAATCCGCATAGCGGTGCGACCGAGGCGGCCAATAACAATACAAAAGAAATCCTGCGCACAGATTGGCCCGTGCGCATCCGCGTGGGGGCTGCCTATAACAAGCCGACAAACTGCCCTCCATTTATTATGTTCCGACGCCAGCAACGCCGCGCGAGGCGTGTTGCGCGTGACCCCAGCGGTAACCACCTTCATACCTTCCCCGCCCCATTTCTGCCGACATCGGTCCAATCAGTTCTTTGACCCAACGCCTTCCCATCCGCTTACTTATGCGAGCTCCATTTAATATAAAATCAATTCAATAAATTATAATTTATACCGGAATTAAAGACCTGCTTAAACCTTTATTAAATGGACAATAAATATTTTCTTTTCGTCAACTTCGTCCCGTCATTTTACTTGCCCATCACCTATTCACCGGTCCGCTGGGCGCAAAGCTATGAGCACGTGATTTACTCGTGCGATTGCTGGACCTCTTGGACCGGAAATTTTACAAATCGATTTATTAAATTACTGGTTCAGATCGAGCTGGATTCTGTGCGGACCGGGTCAATCAAGCTTTATCCGCGCCAATACGCCGCGGGGCCACCGGTGTCGGGCAGTCGCCCACCAGCCGTACGAAACGTCTGCCACTATGCGGGGAGCGGCGAGGTTTGGTGGTGCGGACGCCTTTGTGGCCCACAGGGACGGCGACGGCTGCGACACACGGATATAGGGGCCAAGCGTCGCCCACAAGCTTACAGCGTGCTAAACTTTTCCTTTCGCAGCCCATCATCGGCTACCCGCATTCATTACCTCGTGCCAGATGTAGATTTATCCGGGTTAAGTGTTAACAGAGGGAGAGGAACGGTCACCTCGACGCCGGGAATCACGTTCGGCGTCAAACGAGGGCGTCGCTGCAAGCGGGACAGCGAAAAAGCCGTCCACGACGCAGTTTGGAGTACGAATATTTAGTTTTTAAAATAATTAAAGAAAAGTGGAGGCGTAATGGATTGGAGTGAGAGAGTGGTGCGCAGGAAAGGGACAAAGTACCTGCCGGCGGCAGCCGCACCCACCCCACGCTTCTAAATTGATAAATTTAACAGAAAAATAGTTTTCGTTTGGATAAAGGAAAAGATGTCGCCGAGGACGGAAGCCGGAGAAATTAGATAAAACTCTTCTTCTTTCTCGATCTAGCGGCAACGGAGAACAAAGAAAAGAGGAAAAAAAAAGGTTCTGATATACAAAAACCCTCTCCTGTTTACTGCTTTCGCTTCTGGTAGCGAAATGAGAGGTTACGAAAGAGACTCGTACAAGCTGTAAAAAAACACCGGAGAAGTAGGCAGCTCCTTGAACGTAGCAAGGTGCGTTACATAATTGTTACAGCCAAGGCATCGAACGAGACGATCGAATGGCAGTGACATCAGTCGATCTCCCGTTGAGGAAGGAGGTTGAGGTCGAAATTGTGGGATTTCTTGTGCAGTTGGGAAGGAAGGGGGTTGGACCGGAGATCGATGACCGAGGAGGAATCAGAGTCGCTTTGGACGGCGCTGGGCATTCTTTTCGGTATACCGGCGACGAACAGAGGAGGGCAGGTGGTAATATGGTGGCGATTCATCGCAGCAATGGATTTCTCTGATCTGACTATAGAATCGATGAGCGAGCACGGGCGAAGCGTTGGCATGGCCTGAGCGACTGGATAAGAGGCAAAGGGGAACTGCCCGGCGTAGCGGCCGCGTTGGAGATGATTGAGGTCGAGAGACGGCGGGAGCGGGATCGCCATCGGCGGCACAGCCGCCTCCGCCGCTGCCGTAGCTTCGCGGCTGTTCGATTCCACTGTGCTGCTGGGGCTGCCGGCGCTGGTGGCAGCTGAGCCCACGACGACGACGCCCAGGTTCAGGTAGGGGTCAGGGCACGGAAAGTTAGTCTTGGCCTTCGATCCGCGGAACCGGCGGGCTGCGGCGTCGTACGCCCGCGCGGCCTCCTCTGCCGTGTCGAAGGTTCCCAGCCAAACCCGACTCTTCTTCCCGGGATCACGTATCTCTGCCGCATACCTCCCCCACGGCCGCTTCCTCACTCCTCGAAAATGCATCTCTTTCTGTTCCACACCGGCAACGTCAATCCTCCCTCCGCCGCCAACCACCGGCGCCACGACCATGGGTAGTAAGGCGGATATGGCCCTCGCTCCTCTTCGATTACCCAGCTTTTAAGCGCGATAGCGCATTCCTCTATGTGGGTTAAGCGAACAAGGGTGGGACGGCATTTATTTATAAAATCACAGCTAGATTTGGACGGTGATCAGCAGGACTTGTGATTATCGGCGTAGCCAGTCAACCAGTTGTTTGACTGTACTATGCCCACCGCTCTCAAATAGTTGATCCGGCGTTTTCAAACCCAATTTCTCACCATTCTATCCGAGATACACGGGGGATTTTGACGGGTGACGTCTTAGGTCAAGACGTGTAATTTCATCGATAGCCGTCGAAGGGGACGGACGTGACGTTACGTGGCATGAGGCGTGGCGCCCCTAGAGTCAAGAGAAGGACGGCCCGGCTTTATCTCCCGTTCCGTAGCACTGACGGACGACAGTTAACGGATGAGGCCGTCTCTGTCTCTTCGGCGCGTGACGAAACTAACGGCGTCCCCGTTGGATCCGTAAGAAAAGTATATTAATTCAATTCGACACGGTGTATTGGATAATCCTCTTAGATCCACCATCCGTCGGCATCGGCCGCTTCCGCGCCGAATAAATTGGATCCGCTCCAATCTCCGGCCTTGCTCTCGCCCCCGCACAACTGCTCCCGCGTACCGAGTAAGACGGGCCCCCAAAAAAAAGAGCGACACGTGGAGCGGACGGCCATGATGCTGCGGCACTGTGAGCGCAGAGTCGCTGACATCGCACATCGTCACGTTATTTCCCTGCAACAGCTTCCAGCCAACAGTAGTTCGACATATAACGGGAGATGGTATTGGCGGCTCGTCTTAATTCGGACGGCGGCCGCGTGTGAACACCGACGGTCCAATTAGCGTCCGCGAAAGTGGCGTCGTACTACCCACAATGACTGCGTAGGCGACCGGCCGACGCGATTCGTGTGATCCGCGCCGTAGACAACTGCCCCACCCACCCAACGGACTCACTACGTGGCCATTACAGGCCTCTGCCGTAGCGGACTGGGGCTGCATGAATTAAGGCAGGCATCCGCGGTGGGGGGCACTCATCGTCGACTTTAACAAAACATAAAATATAAATTTTAAAAAAAATAATAAATCGAGTGAGAATTGATAGTCTCGGTGGTATTTCTTCGAGAAGGTAATTAATTAATTAACAAGATGTCAATTCATGCCAGTACGTAGCACTTGATGCAATTCGGTGTTCTAAATAATTCAGACAAGCAGTTCCCATTAGTCCCGGCCGACTCACTCCTCAATTCACGAATCATGGCTACGAGTTAACTAACCCTCGTAGGCTTTTTGCCTTCGGAGTGATGAAAATGATCATATTGATAGCCACCGGCGTAGGGCGTCTTAGCACCAAAAGTGTTGTTCCAGTGGTCCTTGACGGTGCTTCATTTATCAACGGCTGGACCACTAGCTAACTAGCTAGCAACGTTTCGTGCTCGGCAGACATGATTTATAATTAAGGACCACATCCTCACAATTGCATTACGTACGTGCGATCGCTGAGCTTATTCATTAAACAGCTAGCTAGCAAGGAAGATCCAAACTACGTGTCGTGACTTGTGTGTGAGCTAGGGAAATTAAACCTGGACCACAACGTGCGTGCGTTCGTATTGGGCCTGATTTAGAGCAGGAAAGGCAGACAAGAGCCAGAAGAGGAGGAGGAAACTGTTTACAAGAGCTCGCCAACAAGTTAAGTACTCAGGGCTAGCTGGCTAGGAGTCGAACGGTACTGAGGCATGC